>VNKC01001764.1:0-145776 GCA_008042775.1 Drosophila pectinifera | reverse complement strand
ATGATGTCTTCTGGAGAGCATATTATGGCCACAAATGGGTTGACGGCCAAATGCCGCATACCTTTCGATGCGCCACTAAAGTCTTATTTAAATAAGCAATGATTTTTTTCTTAGCTCTGATTTGTCCAATAAATTAGGGTAAAAATCTACCGATTTAAGGACCCAAAAATTCGTATATATGATGTCTTCTGGAGAGCATATTATGGCCACAAATGGGTTGACGGCCAAATGCCGCATATCTTTCGATGCGCCACTAAGGTCTTATTTAATTAAGCAATGATTTTTTTCTTAACTATGATAGCTTTTTCAAAGCTATTTTGGCCAAGTTATGGTTATTCTTATCTTAGCTTTGTTCAAAAATTAGAACATAAAAATGATGATTAAAGGACCCAAAAATCCGCATACTTGCGGTCTTCTGGAGAGCATATTTTGGCCCAAAAATGGAATGACAGCCAAATGCCATATATATTCCGAATCGCTGTTTTCAAGGCTGTTTTGGCCAAGTTATGGTTATTCTTAACTTAGCTTTGTTCAAAAATTAGAACATAAAAATGACGATTAAAGGACCCAAAAATCCGCATACTTGCGGTATTCTGGAGAGCATATCCGAATCGCTGTTTTCAATGCTGTTTTGGCCAAGTTATGGTTATTCTTAACTTAGCTTTGTTCAAAAATTATAACATAAAAATGACGATTAAAGGACCCAAAAATCCGCATACTTGCGGTCTTCTGGAGAGCATATTTTGGCCAAAAATGGAATGACAGCCAAATGCCGTCCATATTCCGAATCGCCATTAAAATCTCAATTATTTAATAATAAAATATTGCTTTAAAAATGATTTGACCAAAGATTAGGATATAAAAATGCTGATTTAAGGACCCAAAAATCAGAATTTGATGTCTTCTGAAGAGCCTAATTTGGCCAATAAAGGGATGACAGACAAATGCTGTTTATATTCGGAATCGCCGTTAAAATCTTAAATATTTAATACTAAAATATTGAATTAAAAATGATTTGACCAAAAATTAGGATATAAAAATGCCGATGCAGTATACCTCGACATTCATCATACATAGTTTTTACCTATGCAGTGGCGCCCCAAGCGATGAAATCGAAAAGCTGCAAACTTAAGCTTCCAAGATTAACCACAACTCTACATGGAGCGCTGGTGGCATACAGATATCTTACATTTGACTTTATACTAGCTTACATGGCTAGTTAAGGCTGTTTTGGCCGAGTTATGGTTATTTTTGTTTTGATTTGTCCAAAAATTAGGATATAAAAATGCCGATTTAAGGACCCAAAAATCTGCATTTGATGTCTTCTGAAGAGCATAATTTGGCCAAAAATGGAATGACTGCCAAATGCCGTTTATATTCGGAATCGCCGCTAAAATCTTTATTATGTAATAATGAGATAATTCGTGCGAGGATGGGCGACGCTAGTTTGACGTACATGTAATATTTGTCTCCAATGAGAAAAAAGTTGTACATTTTTTAAACTCTGAAATTGTTGCCGAAGATTCCTTTTCCCGAAAAATATTTCGCACTGCTGGTTTACAGAACTCAGGAGTGATCAATGCAATGCGTTTTTCAGCTTTTTTGTATTAGTTTTTATTTTACTACGAAAGCGGAACATATGATGGACGACTCGCTCCCGCCATCTATCGGAGGGCGGCGGGCATAGAAATTTTTTTAAATTTCGATATTATCGATAGTGCAATCGATGTTTTTGCAGCGCTACTCGATAGCATTATACTTAACAGTCTGTTAAACTGAGAGTGCTAAACAAAACTTGTCTCTATCAGTGATGTCATATAAGCTAATTTTATTTGCTTGATCTAGCTAATTTAAAACCGCAGAAGTTATAGTACTTGGACACATTCACTCCTGCTAAATTTCACACTCAGCTGTAAAAGTAATGATTTTGCTTTAATAAAATAAGTTAAAAAACAAAAAATAGTCGAAATTTACTCGCACATATTGTGTATTCATACACATTCATCATCTTTTCTAGCTATTTTATGTAGCTATTTTAGCCCAGTGGCAACACTGCTCTTTCTCTCGCTCGCACTGAGAGAGCCATTCGGTCAGCTTCGGGTAGGTTCGGCTTTTGAGGAAACCTATAAATACTGGTGCAGCAAAACATTCATAAAAAATTCACGCGGCAAACAGAATTCGGAAAATTTATGAAATTTTGGACGCGTTTCGCGTCGGTTGTGTTGAATAGCGGCAAATCGAAAATATATATTCGAACGATTCGCCGCTACAATTTGCTTCAACTAAACGCCGCTACGAGAGGCACCAATACTTGCCGTAAAATAAAATAATTTATAAAGTCGGAGGCAGCCGTGCAAATGAAACAGTGTAAACAGCTGTGTTTAGCTCATTAAAGAATATATTGTTTATGAATTTTGCGGGGATGCTTGGAGCCTGCAGTGTGTGTCTGTTGTTTTCGCTAAAAAGCAGCTCCCCTTCTCGCCTTCCACGAAAAAGAGGCGTGGGAATTTTCACGTGCTTGTGTTAGTGTTTTTGTGTATAACAGGATTAAAAAAGAATTCAAGTTCCTGAATCCTTCATCCAGAAATTGTCTTTCTTAAGAAAATTACGATTATTTTAAGGGAAAAGTGCCGGAAAAGCCAAGAAAAAGATATAGGAAAAAAAAGGATATCGAATTAGTCATCGCTGGCAGAGACGTCAGCTGCGCAGTCGACAGCGCATCCTGTCCACTTGTGCGTGCGTGTGTGTACGTTTATCTGCCAGCGCGTATGTGAGCTTGTGTGTTTCTCTCTATTTTTGAATCGCCGCCGGTTTTTGCACAACAACAACAACGACTTGTTTGTTTCAACTCTTTTGATCCCTAAAGAACGAGAGAGATAGAGAGAGCAGAATGGAGCGTAAATTTACGCGGGGCTTGAATAAGCTCGGCTCGGCGGTGCAAATGAGAGAGAATGTCTCTCAGCTGGTCCGAGAGAGCGCCGTTTTGGTAAGTTCCTACTGTTACTACTCCCGTCTATCCCCCTCTCGCATACTCTCCCATGTTTTCACTATTTTATTTTCGTTTTCAGAATTGCAGTTGTTTTTCTATTTGTGTGTGTGTGTTTGTTTGGCTGTGGGCGTGTCTCCAGCAATGCATGTCACCTTTACTTTGTTTACCTTACTTTTTGTGTTTTTTTTATTTTTTTTTTGTATTCGTAATGTGTGGGTGATGCTTATATTTACGTAAACCCAAAATTAAATTAATAATATAGAATTTGCGTGAATGCAAAGTGACATTTTATGTTTTCTGGTTTATTCAACAGAATTTCCCACTCTCAAACGCACACATTTTCTATATTGCAACACACACTCAAAAATATACAGTTGTGGTCAAAATATTAAATCTAAAGAACTTATTTTAAAACTAGAAGTTAAAGTCGAGACTAATATTATTTCACGAAAGTTAAATATAAAGTTTAGTTAACTGCTTATCTTCAATCAAAAAATTATTTCGAAACAAAATATCTTTATTGATTATTCAAATATTGTAATAAATATATAAATAATTATTTTGAATGATTGTGCAATTTTTAATTACAACGAATCAAAATAACAAAATTAACGAAACTATTTTAATAACCGCAACTGTAGATTGCGGCACATTTTCTTATTCGGTTGGCACACATCCAATAGGTTTTGAATTTTAATAATATTTGCTTTTCACTTAGCACATATCAACGAGATCATAATGTTTTATAACGAAAAATTATTTCATACATCTGCCGTTGCACAAGAAAGATCAACATTTAAAATGTAGTGCGAGGAAAAGGGAAAACTTGTTCCTTATCTTGTAGATGCAGGTTGTTCTCTTGGGAGACGAGACGCGAAGAGAGCTCCCAAGAGAAGAGAATCCGCCAAGGCCGTGAGACTCAAAATTCCACAGCTTCCACTTTTGTTTATATTCATGCTGAACGATAATGAGGTTCTTTGTAGAGCCGAATACAGTGTCAACTCGCTTGCAGAGATAATTCTGCCATATCTGACTAAAATGGAAACTTTTTGTTTATTTAATTTTTGTATATCACATTATCACATTTAGCTTACTAGTAAACATTTTTTAATGTAGTCTAAAGATTTTAATACAAATGTTATCTACAGGCTATCACTTCCAGTGGAACTTATGTTTCTTATAACGTAACCTAGCGCTTTACATTCAGAGTCAGTAAGTCGAGGGGCACTAATATTAACTTGTAAATTATAAAAAAAAATAAAACCATATCTTATACCGACGTTGACCGGTATGTACATATGTATGTAAATAATTCAGACAAGTTTTAAACTTGGGTGTGACTTCATTTTTCGAGGGCTTCGCCCACGTGTTACCACCCAAAGCCAAAGACAGAGAAATGGGGCATAAGTGCTCCCTCTCCCTCTATTGATAGTACTCACTAATTGCATTATTAGAGACCAACGAAAATCATATTAGAGCGACATTAGCCACGCTTCCAATGTCAATTAACAGTGTGTGGTTCTTGTTCCTCTTTCTCTTTTCTGCTATCCTCTTCTCCGCTTTATCCTCGGCTCCCTCCTCTCCCACCTTCTTCCGTAATTCAATTAGTGAGTAAAGTGAGAGTCGAAGCCAAAATGATAAGCAATTGTTGACTTACAGCAGCAGTCAACCATCCGACAGGCAATCAAACCATAATAAGCAATGCTTATGTGTATCTAACAAAGTTGTCGATAGTTGCACTGAAAATAAATGTTATTAGCACAATTATCAGTTTGTTATCAACGAAGAAGTTTCTATACGAACTGTAGGAATTTAGTTAGTTCTTCAATAAGCTTTTTAAATCCTTTTAATGAGCCTTACACCAAAACTGTAATTTCTTTAAGAATCTGACTGAAACAAAACATTAATAATGATATTTTTTTTTAGTTTAATTATTAGTTGAATATTTAATCGTACATCTGGTTGACAAAAAACAATTTTTTTCTCGGTGCACAGATAAATTTAGAGGCCATAAAAAGAAGAGTGGTTTGGTGGTTGAGTGGGTTGCAGTGGGTCATCAGCTCTTCCTTTCCAACTCTTCCACACTGTCACGGATTTGCACATCCAAAATGACAGTATTTTTTTTAGGAAAATTTCTCCCGCTCTCCTACCACATTAATTAACTATTTCGTTATAGCCCGAACAATTTGTTGGTTTAATGTAGTTCAGCGGGTCAACATAATGAACTTGGGAAATTAACCAAACATTTACAGATCCAAAAATATAAAGAGCTAATGTGTCAGGCCATTACTTAACCTTATCTTACATTGTTTCTTCGTTAATTTTTATGATTCCCTTCAATTTATTTATACACATCATTTTGTTTATGTGTTGTCCGCCTGCTTGTTAAAATACTTGCTAACTTATGACTCCGCACATGTGCCGCACAGTAGTTTGATATCCGATATCTAAGTACATATCGTATGTGCGGTTGGCGTTAAAAATAAAAGGGGCTCTGGAGGGAAGAATCTAGAAGGGGTAAGGTCTGGAGAAGCTGGAATTATTCACCGTCAGCAAATTGCGACTTTATTACGAGAAAAAATATTTGACTAAACAATATGTGTACTATGGAATTTATATAAGTAAATGGGTTTAGGGAAACTTAAAGTGATTTGAGCTGCAAGCTGTTGTTCAACCTCAAGGCTTTTTTAATAGCTTTTAACTAGTGAATAACTAATTCAATTTAGCCATTAGAAAGCGCTTAAGAATAGCTGCAAGCCTTGATTCATTATTGGGTAAACCATTAACCGTAATAACCGGTTTTTTGCAGGTATAAAGGATTTACAATTTTGAATAAAATTCCAAAACATTTACACACATTTAAATCCCTGAGAAGCCGAATGATTTATGAGCATAATATACATAGCTTTTTGTATTCCAATTCCTAAGAATTTCAAGGCAGCTTCTACCTTTTATGTCATGACCTCATCTTCCAATTATGCTGAGCACCTCTATAAACAAAATACACACTTGGCTGTTATTTCATTTTTGGACATAATATACTCTTTTATAAGTTCATGAAAACCAGCCCAAGTCTCGACTCAGACAACAAAAATCACTTTTGCTGAGGCTTGGCTTGTTGCTAAAATCGAACTTTCGGCTTTATTTGATCGATAAATCTGCTTGATTACTTTACAAATTATCAGTTAGCACACGTAACAACATCTAATTTGGTTAACAGCTTACAATTTTTACTTTTAGTTTTATTTAATGTGTCACAACCCTGAAAACTTTCTGGCGATTTCCTCTTTTTAATCTTGTTTTTATTGCTTTTGAAAGCTAAATACATATGTGTGTTTAAAGTGGCCAAAAAGGGGTGAAGGGTGATAGGGGAATGTGGAGTAGGAAGTGGAGTAGGTAAAATGGTCATGGCCCAAGTGCTTTTTTACTGTCATTACCCTATATGTTTGTGATAGATTGGGCATATACGAATTTTTATATTATTAATAAAGAATATACTTTAGTACTATACTATTTGATGTATTTATTTTAGTTAAAAACTACAAAATATATAAAGTATATTAAAAGATTAATACATGTTTTTATCAATTTATTTGAAGTATGTTTTAGGTAATTATTTCTTGATGACTTCTTTATCCTTATAAACTCATTTTAATTTGCATATATGTCTGTAAACTTCTTAATTATTGGCTTATATTATAATCACAATTTTACCAGATCGTTCCAAACCATTTCATTATCTTCATCGTAGGACATTAAATAGTCGAAGCTTATACACAATTCAATCTAATTTGATTTATTTCGGTGTGCTTTTATTGTTGCTAGCTGTGTCTTTTTGCGCGTCTGCTCTTTATTGTTTATTTTCTGTTTTCCGTGATTCTATTCTGTGTCTCGGTCATCGTTTTGTTTTTTTTTTTTGCCCCCAAACCCCCAACGGAAATATTGTTTCCCAACTTTTATTTTTTGTTTGAGCATTTCCCAGAGCTGACGTGCGATGTCTGCGACTTAATGAGCGCCACTCAGTTCCGATTCTGTTTGTTCATATATCACGGTTGTTATAGTATCATGGTCATCCAACTATATCATTCATCTCTGATCAACCTTTGGCTATTAATAACAGAGCTTGTAATACTGACCCAAGCATTTCCCTCGTTTCTTTCTGTATCATTTTAGATAAACTGCACTGGCCGCTCTCAGCGCAGTCTCTCCATTGCGGTAAAAATATATTTTATGATAATATATATACGCCCTAAAAATATTGTGAATGGGAGTAGTTGAGTTCTAATAAATGTAGATAATAATACATCAATAATTTATGACATAAGAAATGATAGCAATATTCAAATAATTGTTGGGTATTAAAACTTAACATTTTCTTTAACTTATGGGTATAATATGGTGCACTGAACAAAAAACCATACTTACACAATGAAAGCCTAAATATATGTTATATTTTTGGAAATCAAAATAAATCTCCGAAATGTAATAACATTGTTCTATTATTTAGACCTGCGTACATTATTTATATCTGGGGCAAAAGCCTGTTACTTGATATGCGTGCCGACCCCAGCATTAATAATAATCCGTGACCTCAATGTGTCCTCCTGCGATTTCCATATTCATTTTCCGAGCCAGGCGGCGACGACAAACTTTTATCGATTTCCCAATCTGACCTTGACTCTTTTCGTCCTGCTTTTCTCATCTCGCCGGCGGTGCTCGACTTTTCACTCTCTCGTTATTTTTGATGGCGCTCCTTCTGCGAGCGAGCCGGCTGCGTGATTAATTTTAATATGTCATGAGCAATTTAATTTGATTTTTCTCAAGCGATAAACTTTCCTTATTCATATCTCACCGACCGGACAAACTAGGAAGAAGCCGCTACCGTGCAATAAAAACAGCAATGAACCGCAGCGATGATGTTGGTTTTTTATGTTGTCGTGTAAATATTGGCATTCAAATCGTGCTTCGAGCAGAACCCAGCCTGGTCTCGATGAAGCTGTACCTGTAGCTTGTACCTGAAAGCCGAGCTTCGAACACGATCCCCTACGTCAAAAAATAAAGTATCGCCATCAAACGGGTCTCAAGTGAGAATGAGTCGCATTTTCCAGTTTTCCTCTCGCAGCGGCAGGTGCAATCAGCCAAACGGTTGAATGCGTTCTATGGCTTGACTCATGGACAATCCCCATTAAGTTTTAAGTCCAACCCATGCACCGCTGATAGGGCGAAAAAAAATATAAATAAATACATATTAATACACATGCTAATAGGTGTTGTCTTATTAATTATATTAGGTGCGGTAATAGGATGTAAAATATATAATTTGACGCCTGCTTGAAATTGATTTCCGAAGCTTTAATTTAGAACTATATTAAAAATGAGTACCTAAAAAGATACAATTCTCCAGCAGGCTAGTGTAACATATGTACTTCCACACAATGAGTTCATAAATTATTGTAGAATAAACCTTCAATTTGGCTTTACTTAAATTGTTTAAAATTCGCTCTCGTTTGTCGTACAAAGGCAACAACCACCCTCAAAATAAATAAATAAATGAGAGCTTCACGGTTTAAATCATTGTGCTGGTTGTGTGCTTTAAATCTTTTTTCGTCTATTTTATTGTTCACAGTTGAGCGTGTACCAAGAATTTCGCGGATGTTATTTACGGTCAGAGCTGCTGAAAATCATGACCAAAATAAACAATATTTTTATTTGCCGAGAACTCACACTCTTCAGATCTCACCTCGTCATACCAATTGATGGCAGATTAATTTACCAGCAGAGCAGATTTTTATGCACTGATAAATTACAAGCAGACAAAGGAATATTTTGCTGCGAAAACAAACTTGCAGAGAACTGTGAATGAAATACAGGTGAAAGAACCGAGACAGGTACCAAATCGAGTGCTGTGATCATCGATGGGTTGTAAGTCCGCAGGAGAAACTCTCTTCGGTGGAAGTGAAAGGTGTAAAGTATTGTGGAGATTTTCATTATACACGGTTCAAGCCTAGCGAATTAAGAAAAGGGAACTTGGAGTATTGTCACATGGTTTTTGAAGGGCCTTTTGTCTCTGTCTAAAAGGTTTTCTCTTTCTACAAACATCGAAAGTTTCGGTAGGCTTATGGGTGTATTGATACTGGCGAATAATCTTTATCACTCCTGATGTATTTATTGTTGTGTTATATCTCATTAAAGCAAAATAAGTTTGTTTACCTTGTTTATCATTCTGGGCCTCTGCAGTTAAGTATCTTCCTATCATTATTCACACAGATTTAAGTGATAATATTGGTTTTATCTCTTGCTTATCTGAGTATAGTTGTAGAGCTCCATAATACAGATGAAATATGAAAGCTTTTTTGGATTAACAGCTTGACCTGCCAGACACATATGATTATAAACTTGTTTCCTAGCTATAAAAAGGTTATGACATCATAAAATAATTGAACCCAAAACTGAATTAAAAATGTTGTATATATTGATTGGTAGGTTGTTCAAATACTTTAAGATTCCATCTGAACTTAGGGCGTACTTTTTATGAATTAAAAAACCTAGCCAAGAGTAACTTAACATCCGTAATGATAGGAATTCAATGAAATCATCAATTAATTGAGACTCTATATTTAACCACGCCCCCACATGCTGGATAAAGCCCACACCAGTACACCCACATGGAAGTTGAACTCAAGGCTTAGAAATAAAATAATAGCTTCTCCTTTTTGTGTTCCACTTCAGACAACTTTTATGTTTTTATTGTTTTTTGCGACAATTGTTGTCGACAATTGTTTCTGCTGCTGCCGGGGACCTGGTGCTGATGCACTTTGCTCTATTGCATAATGAAAACAAACCAATTGTTGGAGAGCTCTTTTCAGTCCGCCCATTCAACTTAGTCTCGGAGCCTCGGAGTTTAACTTGTTTACAGCAAAATCATTTGCACATCGGCTACACCCTTGCCATTCCCTCCGGCTATCGCCCATGGGACCTCTCATCTTTATAGAGAAACTACATTTGCATAAATAGAAACTTGCACGGTGCACAGGAAAAAATTAATATCAAATAAATATAATTTGAAAATAAAATAATTAAGGTTTACAATAATTTATAAGGTTTCTAATACGGTTAATTGATTGTCAAGAATTATGAGACTATTATTAAGTATTATATTATATTATATGTACACTAATTTTCTCTTTTATGTCAGTTCTCGTACCCTTTCCGTGTGCGGCAAATATTTTGTGCAAATTTCATTCACTTTTGGCCAGAAGCGCTAAATAGGGAAGAGGGCGGGAAAGGGGTGTGAGTAAGCTGTTAGCACTTGCTACAGCTGACACACTTACTAACTTGCTGGCAAAAATAAAACCAAACAGGAACGCAGAGAAGTTCCAACTAAACTCGCTTCCGTTTGGCAATCACAATGTTCCAGCTTTGTGTTTGAAGTTCTGGGCAAATACACGGCTCTGTCAGCTCCACTGTTCATTCCCATTCGGTAAATGGGTAAAAAGGCTACTGACATAGACATAAACATTCATTTGACATGTCAGTAACCTTTATTTTTTCTGCATGCCTCTGTCTGATTTATTCTTTGTTCTGCGCAACTTTTGTAAGCCGAGGCTTTTGTTTTTCCTCGGAATGAAAGTTGGGATTGGGCATCGTTACCACTGCCCTAAAACCCAGACAGAACGAGCTGCTATTCCCCAGACTTCAGCTGCTAATCAGCAATGTTTTGACACATTATTGTGGCTAGAAGTTCTCTTTGAAAAGATCTGAAAGGAATGAGGAGTGTGTCAGTAGCGAATTATTGTTTTAATAGACTTTAAACAAGGAATTTCAGTAGTTTTATGGTCACTGAATAGCTCTTTCTAATGCTTAAATTTTAATAGGTATAGCGGGTCTTTATATGAAATAGTTACGTATTAATGGGATGGAGTTGACTGATTTATCTTTGCATGCATAAATTATATAGCTAAGAATTAATTATTTTCTGGCATATAAATAAATTAAATTGGTTCTATTAAATCATGTGGACTTCGTCCCCTTTTTCTATTTGTATACCTATTTATTCTATTATTTTCTGAACTATGAACATAAATTAAAAGCAACGTTAATATATTGTATTTCAAGAGCAACAATCATTCACTTTTCTCTAAAATTAACATTTAGTCAGATATGATACTCAAAAGATTATTAAAATAGATTTGGCAGAAGCAGAATAATATTTCCTAGAAAATAATAAAATCATTTAGAACAAAAATAATCAAAGATAAAAATACTCTTAAAATTCTAGAGAAAATCTAATGAATTATAGAATAGAAGCACCTGTTTACATGAGCAATTTATTTAGTAATCATTTCGTGATGGCCAACTAGATTGCAGCAATAGTGATTTAACATTTAAGGCAATCTTTTTAAAGCCCACGCCAACTTTAATTCCGCAATCGTTGCATTCCGCCCACAGCCTCCGATTTGGTTCTTTGAAAACTTGTTTTCCCGCTTAGGTCCTCCTTTGGGCATTAAATGTCAAGCCGAAGATTATGAAATGGGTGTGTCGAGTGGGGCAGTTCGGCTTTTGGCCAAATAGAAGTTTGTCGACCCCGGAGATTTTCGGTCGGATCTCCGATCCCCGACAATTGAGCAATTAATGAGAGACACTTGACGTTTACGATGGCCATTCGTCGACGTGTAATTAACACATATTTCACACTCTCCCATTGCACACACAATGGAAAACCGACGCTACCATAAACGCAATTAGCTGGCCAGATTCTGCTGTTATTATGGTGGATGATGGCTGCTGGCTGCTGCAGACACATTGTACAATTGTAATTGAAAGTGCAAAGTACTTTTTAGAAAGTTGCCCCCAGCTACACATGGCAGAACCCCATCCCATCTCGTCTCGGACACCCAATTTTCCACTGAAAACTGCACTGAAACTGTCAACTTTCCAAGGCATCTGTAAATGAGCAGATATCGGGGCTACTGTCGGCAATTAAAGCATCTTCCACGATCTACAATATTCTTTCTGCAAATGTTTGTCACTGGCATGGACTCTCCTCCGATTGTTTGCTCTTTGGATACTCTTTCAGGGGGTATTACTTGTATCTTAATTGCTCTGGTAAAACATGTTCAGCTCTATAAGGATCATACATATATATTATGTACCTTATATACCTTTCAATAATGTTTCAAGTAGTTGATATCTTTTTAACAGAATTCTAAGTTTAGTTGTATACAACTTATTTATAAAATATTAAAAATCTTGTCATAATTGACCTTAATTTTGTTTTGTTTTCTGAGATCTTCAAAGATTTCGCCTATTGAAAAGCTGAATAGGCAAAGGGTATGAAAAAGTAGGCTTTTCAGTGTTTTCCAAAAATGTTTGCGCGCTTTTCCCTGTTTTTCTTTTACTTTCTTTTACCGCAGTTCGATGGGTAATTATTTGCTGAACAACGAGACATGACCAAGAACTGGATAAGTTTCCTATATGATTATTTCTCTCTCTCTATTTTCTTTTACTCTTTTTCCTTTTTCTGCGTGGGAACTTTTTGTGTCTTTGCCTTTTGTCTTGTGTTTTTCCACTTTTCCACCATTTGTTTGTCTGTGCTTTTGCTGCACTTGCTTTTCCTGCTTTTAGGGCAATTATTTTTATGCCGGCTAAGGTTTTTTTTCTTTGTTTCATAGTGTCCTCAAGGTTGTTTCTGGTTATTCTTGTACTTCTGGTTGAGTTGGCCAACACGAGTTACCTGCAACGTGGAAACCAGGTGGCTTTTGACCTTCACAGGTTAAAATACCCAAGGGTCGGAACCTGCTCCATTGTGGAAACAAGCGTTTTCTGTGCCATGTCAGGTGTTTTCAACTATTATAATTTATTTTATAAATATAAATGAAGTAGGGAATATAAATATATATATATACATTTTTAAGTTAGAAATCAGTATAATATATATTTTTTATTACATTTATATCTTGAATACCCTTCAGTTCAGAGTCAAAGTTGTGCAACAAATGAAAGTGTTTACGGAACTTTTACCCACCCTGAACTAAGACTGATTTAAACGGGGCTAACACAGTCATCATCGCCATCTGCTTATTGTGGCTTACATAACGCCGATCGCCGGCGATTAGTGCATTATAAATATCGCATAGTTATGCTATAGTTGTGTCGCCCCGCTCGTATTATGGGGCGTATGATTTAAATGCTGCTTATGCAGCCGGCAGTTCCCTCCACATTTCTCTCATTGTCCAGACAACAAAAAGCCGTCTAATGAATGACGCTGCCAAAGTATTTGTATTTACTCTGAATTGAACGGAGCTAATGATAAGCTTCCTCATTTGTCCCCGACATGTAAATTTGCCTACGAATCGGACTTGAAACTGGGTGAAACTCGTTGCCCATATTGAATAGAATATCTTGCTTAGAAAGTTCAACTTTTGCCCTGGCCATAAATTATTTAGTTGTATAACTAAATGCGAGAAACTTATTGGTAAAACCCGAGTTCAGTTGAGATTTCCGTTTTATATATATTTGTTCATATATATTTGTTGTATTTTTTGCAACATGTTTGTTTGGCGTGGTATGTCTGGAATGGGTGAGGAAAACTGCTGACTTGTCGCCACCTTTATGGATGGGCCAGTTACATATCTCTGTACTTGGGTTTACTTTTTAATTTATTTACACATGTTGCGGGTTCGATGAACCTCGCCACAGTAAAACCAGCCGAAGATGACCAAAACAAATGCCTTTCTGGGCCGAAACCAGTTCCCAAGTCGCAAATCCGATGACTGGACAAGCCTCTCCGTCCATCCAGTTGTAAAACTGATAAAGTAAACCTCGCCTTACAATTTATACCCACAATAATAAATAAAGAAACACGAGTTGTATGTGCATTTTATCAGTGCATTCAGGGGGAGCAGGAAATCCCTGCATGGGCATACAATTATGGAATTTACATGCCGGATTCCTATGCCAGAACGGATGCCAGCTGCCATACACTGCAAATGGGCAGCAAATCATAAAAGTTGTATACTTTTTGTACCATTTAATTGTTTATGGGAAAAACCAAATAGTTTTCCAATATATCAGCTCCAAAACGGGGGCATTCCTCGAAGGCTGCAAGACAGTGTTTGCAAAAATGAGACGCAAATAGTCGATATACAATTTAATCCAAATAATATCACAGTTTCTATGTATCTGGCAAAAAGTATTACAATATATATGGGATATTCAAGTTAAACACCATTCGGAATATTTCCAAATTAAACTTGGTTCCCATATGTATTTATATTTTATATTATTTCCCAGAAAATAACCTTTTCTACTAATTGTTTTCCAATTAAACTGTTTAATTAATTGGTTTCTTGAATTCAATCTTATAATTAGGCAAAGATTTACAAGCTTCCTGTTCCCTAGCTTTTAGAATCCCCAAAAAATGTCCATTAAAAAACCCCCCTTTAATTGTTTTGACTTCTGCTACCACTTACCAAATTGGAAAGCTCTCGAAAAAAACTATTTTCGTATGGGTCAAAAGTTCACCAGACGCAGACACAACAGCGGCCGCAAATCATATGCAATAAGACTGAAGGCTAAATTTAGTCACAATTTTTCCATGCCCACAAAATGCAAATCAGGAAGGGAGGAGCGCCTCGAGTATAGACCACTTCAATGGTTTCCACTTCAAAGTGAAATCCAAATGAGCCGGGCCAACATTCCGTGACCCTTTTCCTTGAGATCTGGTCGAGCCTACATAGCAGATATATAAGCATATACTTTCATATATATATATATATATGGGAAGGCATCTGCCGCATTGTTGCAATTTCAATTGATAAGCGGGGGAAATAGAAGGGACACCGCTCAAGTGACATTCAAGACATGCCAGGGCCAATTGCTCTGGCAAAATCAATGAAAGTCAAGCCTTCTTCATTTTCAGGAGGGGAATCCGGCGAAGAGGGACAGCACTTGGAGGGGGAGGAGGTGTGATTGCCACTGCCACTTGAGGCCCGGCCAATGTTTCACTCAAATATGCATAAATCGTCACGTTTTGCCTGCCGTGGCGCCTCAAACCGCTAACTTTAAATTGAAACTGGCTGACGGCTAAGTAATGATCAGTGTTGACGGAATTTCTAGGCCAAAAATAGCTAAAAATCAGATTGTAAAAGTAGATTATTTGGTTAAAAATATTTTTAATATTTAAACTTACTTATTATAATTTTTCCATAAATTAGAAATATGATATAACATGGACTTGGAAAAAAAACAATTGAAAAGGCAAAGAAACATGATTTCTCCTGGGAATTCTATTTGCATTTAAACTAGCTATAAATAAATAAATAAAATAAAATATTTAACACAATAATATAAAGAACTCCCTTATTTATTATTGCAATTATTTTATAGACAAAGTTAAACCTATAATTAGTAAACCTCAATTAATTTGAATTTACAAACTGAGACATATTAGCATATACTATTTTTGGCTATTTTTCACGCTTTATAAATCAAGTTAAAATACTATTAATATTAGACATGACCAGCCTGGTGGTCACTGATCGCCAGATGAATCTCTGGGGTCTTCACGCCTTGCTAGACCAGTTCAGCATGATGGGATCTTCCACCGCGAATTTGCGTGTCCAGCAGCCGACCACCGTGGCGTTGCATTTTCCAGCTTTTCAGTTGGGCTTTTCATTTAGCATTTAGCCAATGGCCCAGCTGGAAAAAACCCACCAAATATCTACATTGTTTGGGCAACTTTCTCGGCATATTGATTTGGTAATTGGCCGATCGCCGATGAGTCTACCCTTTTGCGTAATGCCCGTGCACTTGTCGCTTGTTGCTGAAGGTGTAGTTTGTACCTGGAGCTTAGGTTTTTTTTCTTTTATTTTGTGTTCATGCTTGTCGCCGGTTTTGGGTTTTAATTACGTAACTAAAAAGCGGCGTCGTCGTCTGGCAATTTGCATGAGTGCGTGCCAAGAGGAGCCGCAAGGAAAAGGCCCGCGCCTGAGCTCACAATGGAAAATGAAAAATGCTTTCCCCGAACCCAGCCAAACGCAAGCCAAAAGCTGGCCAAGTGGGCGAGTGCATTGACATTGCCGCTTGTACTCGGTACATGGCAGGTACTTATGTGGGCGTGGCAGGGCATGAAATGCATTTGAGTGGGATCAGGGCCAAAGCCAAGGCTTGTAAAGCACCAGCTGGCAGTGGATATGATTGATATGATTATCCTTGATTTATTTTTGATTAGTAGTAGTATAGATGTACAGGAAATTATTAAATTTAATTCAACCTTCATTATTCAAGAGGTATATTTTTTCATACCAATTCTGTATAAAAAAGATTTGCTAGAAAATAAATACATACATGGGAATATTGTTAACCCTAAAAACTGTTACTAAAAATGTACACAACAACGCGAATTTTAAAATAAACTCACGGGCACTTTTATAGATATTTTTCATATGTTTCCTTTGCGGGCTAATTTAAACATTTAATTAATTAGAACTTTGACATTTTGAATAACCCTGAAAATCTGAAGAAGTTTAACTTTGACATTCTCATTAATTAAGAACGGAAAAGTTTACACCTTCCCCAATAGTTAACAGCCTAGGACAATGGTCCCCACATATGCGCAGTTAGCATTGTTTAAACCGAGTTTAGTGTGCCTTTCCCATGGCCTAAATTGACCTGTCGCTTCCTGTAAATAACCAAGCCCAAGAATAAAAGAGAAACCAAGAGAGCCCACACACCTTGTGTTTCAGGAAAGCAATAAAATGACAGCACTGTTGCCTGAAATGGATATGGCAGAACGGAAGTGGCACTTTAGCCCACTATGGCCGGGTCATAAAGGGTTGGGTCAGACACCAGTTCGTATCTTGATCATCTTGGGGCGAAATCTAAGACGCAAAAGCCGAAAATATTCACAAATGAATGCAAAATGCTAAAATGTTAGAATGTTTAAACGAAATGAATTTGTTTATGCCGAGTGGCAGGCATGGAAGATATCGTTACAGGGAGCGGGCAAGGAGGAGGCGATGGCATCCGCTCTTTGTAATGCGGTCAAGGTCTCTTCTCTGTGGGAGAGAATAAAAAAAATAAGATACACACATAGTGGAAATATATTTATGGCGTGCGTAGTACCGATAAATCTCTCAAAATCCGCCTGCATTCGGGCATCGGGAATGGATAACACATTCGGGCATTACTTTTGGGGTGGGCTATTAATAGAGGCGCTCTGCTTTTACAAGTGGCGCGCATAAATTAGCGAAAAATATATTAAGAAACTGGAATCTTTATACAAGTCTCCTCTTTGATATTTCAATTTCAGAACAAGCCCATGGTGGTGGAGCCGATCGACTTCGAAGCCTTTATAGCCAAAAATAAAACCGTTATCCAGAATGATCCCCAGAGGGAGCTGCTCATCTATCCCGCTGACGATGTCTCCGTGAGTAGAGAAATATGTTAAGAGTGTTCTCCTAGAGAATTCTTAAATAAATGCCTGAAATGAAAGAGATTTAAATTGTTTGTGGTTTTAAGAGGTTTCAATTAAATAGAAATCTGTAAAATAGTTCCCAAAATGTAAAAATTTATATTAGCTGCATACTTTAACAATTTCTTTCATATAAAAAGTTCCACAATTGAGCTAATTTAATTAATTAATTTATGTACTTAAACGCTTATTAATATTGGTTTTTATGAACTCTCCAGGAGATCATCATGCCCCGCAAGCAGCGGACCAATGCCAAGTCCGTGGCCGACAGATTCGAGCCCCCCAACGAGGCGATTGTGTGTCCCCTGCATGGTCCCTCCGTAATTGGTAACGGAAATGGCCACAGCCAGGTGAGCCGGCAGGGCAGCATCCAGTCGAACGGCAGCCTCCACAACGGAACGTCCAATGGTAATGGACACACCACCACCAGCAGCAGTAGCAGCAGCTTGTCAAACTCCAACGGTCATGGCCAACTGTCAAGGAAGAGCTCACAGTGCTCGAATGGCTCGTCCAGTCAGAAGGATTCCTCCTATGAGTCGGCCCTGTCCTCAGTCACACTCCGTTCCCACTTGGCCCAGCCGGAGGAGGTGGATGAGTACGCGGATGACTGCCATGGTGAGGACATTGTGGATGGACACGCCATTCACGGATCCAGGGCGGAGTGCACGCGCTTCACGCGACAGGCTCTCTATACCTACAGGGCGAAGAATCACTTGATTCATTACAAATATAATGCCTATGGTGGGAACTGCCATGATCTGCCGAGGTAATTATTAATTTAAACTAATGCTAATTATCATTCAAAAGGCACAATTTAAATTCTTAATTCAACTCTAACACAAATTGTATCCCTTAGCATCTCTCCCGCCGAGGAACTCCTGGAGGAGGTATATGAGATCGATGCGGATCAGGATCGCATTGATGAGCAGATGACGCGCTCCCAGGCGGACACCATCACCAAGCAGGGATATCTCCTTAAAGGACCCGATTCGGCGTCGGATCGAATGTTTGCTAACATTGGCAACAAGTCCTTCAAGCGTCGCTATTGCTATCTACGCCAGGAGATAGACGGCACTTACATACTGGAACTGCACAAGGACGAGAAGCAGGGCGAAGCCAAGGCCACCATAGTCATGGACTTTTGTACCGAAGTGGTGCAGGTGAGTGACATTAAAAATATCCTTAAGCTAGCTATATTTACGATACCCTTTGCAGAATCCCAAACGTGGCCGCTTCTGCTTTGAGCTGCGCATGACAGCCGGCCACAAATCCTTCACCCTGGCCGCCGAGAACGAGCAGGACTTCACGGACTGGCTGAGCAAGCTTTCTTCGGTTTTGGCTCAGAATCGTGCCCAGGAAGAGAAGCGGAATGCCTCGCTGGAGCGCCAGCCCTCGGTCAATTCGAACCCTGGTCCCCAGCTCCAGCCGCCGGCAGTAGAGCCTCAAACCTTTGGCACTCTGAAGGGCTTGGATCAATCGCTGCATCCCCAGCTAATGAAGTACGGCAGGGAAACGGATCACTCGATCGCTTTGGCCAGGAGAGAGCAGCGTCGTCGGTTATTTGCCTGCTATCAGTCGCCAGCCAAGTCCAGTGGCAGTGACAATGTGGAGCAGTATCGGGAGCATTTCGGAACACGTCTTCTACTAACCTGCCACAACCTTCGCTTCCGCCTGCAGTGCGTGCCCCAGGAGGAGGCTTCCGCAGGTGGAAGCGAACAGCAAGTGGAGCCCTATATCACCTGTTTGGCGCTGTACGATGCCAAGGCGAATCGGAAGTTGAGCGAGAACTTTTACTTCAATGTAAATGAGCAATGGGCTGCCCAACTCTTGCCGAATACCCCGGTTCCTTCATCAGTGGCCGGCTGTGGAGTTCCTAGAAAATCAACAGATGGCGATGAAAAGAGCACCGGCTCCCAAGCACCCCACTCCTTGTTCGACGGAGTATCCGCAGAGTTGCTACGGTCGAATCGCCAGCAGTTTCAGCAGCTCAGGCAGTGCCTGCTTTCAGTGACAACCCCACATGCGGATATATACTTGGTAAATATTGAAGATATATACCATTAAACCTAAAATGATACTTAAGAACCCTCTTTTTATATGTTACAGGTAGTGCGAGTGGAGAAAATCCTGCAATGCGGAATTGCCCAGGCAGCTGAGCCGTATTTAAAGGCTGGCAAGGATCCCAAGTTGGGTCAGAAAGTTTACAAAGCCGCAAAGAGCTGTGCCCAACACATTGGACATTATAGGCAGCCCTTTGCCTGGGCCGCGCGACCACTCTTCAAACAATACAGCCATGAATTAGATGTAGATCCGCACAAGGAGTTTGAATTTAGTCCCATTTACCGTCAGGAATTACCCAAGCTGAAGGATGATGAGCTGCTAAAGCTTCTGGTGGATTATCGCAAGCCAGAAAAGCTGAGCAAACTAACCATTATTCCGGGTAGCTTGAAGATGCAGATGCAGTTCCTGGACCAAACCACACCCAACTGTGGCCTGAGTAAATCCCTGGCACCATTGTCCACATTTAGCCCCAATTCCAAGCACTCGCCCACCATCGAGTTGGCCGAATTCCAGAGCCAAAGCGAACGGGAGGCGCATCCGTATACGAGCTTCTGTAACCATCTCTATGTGTATCCCCTGAGCTTGCAGTTCGACAGCCAGAAACTGTTCTCACGGGCCAGGAATATCACAGTGGTGGTGGAGCTGCGGGATAGCGATGGGGAGTATAGCAAACCTCTGAAGGTGAGAATATTATTAGAGTTTTTCCGGAATCATGTATTAATGCATTTGCTTACTTTCAGTGCATCTATGGTCGCCCTGGCCAGGATCTTCTAGTATCTCAGATTGCCTGCCCGGTGCTGCATCACAATGTGACTCCCACCTGGTACGAGGAGATCAAGCTGCGTCTTCCCTTGGGCCTATTTCCGGAGCACCATCTCCTCTTCTCCTTCTACCATGTGTCGTGTAATCTGAGCAAGAAACGGGATGCGCATGCCGCGTTCGAGACACCCATTGGTTATGCCTGGCTGCCGTTGCTCCAGAAGAATCGGATTTGCCTCGAGGAGCAGCAGCTGCCGGTGGCAGCCACCTTGCCAGTGGGATACCTATCCATCCAGCCCCTGGGATGGGGTAAGGGGGTAAGTCATAGACGTTGTGTGCTTCGCCAAGGCCGTTCGTTCTCATCAACACATGCAAATGATGTTTGTTTTCGTGCCTCTTACCCAACACTCACCTCATTCCCATCCGATCATCCCATGGGCTTGCCAACTAACCTGTGTGCTCTCTCTTTCCGTGTTCTCTTCTCTCTCCGCACTGATCCGCATGCTTACTGCACCGCCAAATCGAAATCCAAATCCAAACACATTCCTCCCCTGGCTGCGCCTACAAACCCTTCCAATTTCTCAGCAGAACTGCGGTCCGGACATCCAGTGGATCGATAATCAGAGGAACCTCTATACGGTGGGTCTGCGCCTAGACTCCACGGTTCTGACGGCGGATCAACACTTGCACAACTTCTTCGGGCACTGTGAGAGACTGCTGGAAGGAGGCAAAACGGGAGCTCTGCCGGCGGAGACAGAAACGTGCAAGATCTTAAAGGCTGCCCATGCAATTGATATGCGATCGTTGATTAATTATTTGCCAACGGTCCTCAATGAGCTGTTCACCTTGCTAGTGCACACCCAATCCGAGGAGATTGGCCTGAATGTCATCCGCCTGATAACGAACATTATCCACTTGATAAGCGATCAGGCCAAGAGGCCAGATCTCCTGGGGGCCTATGTGAAGTATGTATTTCACGCACCTTACTACAGCCAGCAAACGGCAAGGCAGAGGACTGTCCACGGTGAACTCTGCCGCCATTTGCCCTTCCTCCTGAACCCCAACAATCCCGACTTCCTAATCGTCAACAAGTTCATGCGGTACTCCTCGATCTTCTTCGATCTGATCGTGAAGAGCATGGCTCAGCACTTGCTGGCCACCGGCAGGATTCGTATGCTGCGGAACGAGCGCTTTCCTAAGGAGTACTCCGACCGGGTGGAGCAGTTGATCAAGGTACTGATGCAGTATATCACCACCCGGTACGAGGATTTGGGCGAGGAAACGCAGCTGCTGAATCGCTCTCTGGCCAGATTTGTGCGCCAATGCTTGAGTTACATGGACAGGGGATTCGTCTATCGTCTGATTCGCTGCTATATGGCTGAGTTCGCGCCTGGCAACGCACGGATACTCCACGAGTACAAGTTCAACTTCCTTCAGGAGATCTGCCAGCATGAGCATTATGTGCCACTCAATCTGCCATTTGTACTGAATCCGAAGAACAGACCGCCGGAAATGATGCAGCACTTTACGCTGTCCGAGCAGTTCTGCCGCCAGCACTTCCTGTCGGGCCTGCTTCTCCAGGAGTTAAAGAGCAGTCTCAACGAGGTGGGCCACGTGAGGCGCCATGCCCTGGGCATCTTCAAGGATCTGCTGGCGAAGCACGAGCTGGACAACCGATATCAGCAGAGGGGCCAACTGTCGAGGATCGCCCTGCTGTACGTTCCTTGGCTGGGCGTTGTGATGGACAACATACACCGCATTGATGACATGTCCGAGTCCGGAGCTTGCACCCCCAATGGCCATGTGTATGCGGACTCGGCTTCCTATACGAAGCGACTGAGCTGCTCCAGTAGCTATGTGTTCAGCAAGGACTCGTCCACATTTGGATCCCTGACCTCCACTCCCAGGTCGAAGAATCGCCTCACCCTGCACTGCGATCAGCCGAGTCCCTATCGCACCTCGGTGCACATAAAGGAGCACAACTACCTGGCCGCCATCGCCGGACAACCCATTAGCAATGGAATCTCCAATCTCTCGCTCAATTCCAACACGGATTCGGGGGTAAGTTTTTATCCGCTTTAAACCCAATCTCTCCTAACGTAAGCTCTATAAACCGACAGCACTCCCAGGACACCACCACCATTGGGGCGTATACGAACGGAGACACGGATGTGGCCCTTCGCAATGGACACAATCGCTCCGTGAGCATAACTCACGCACAGATCCTCTCCCGCTGCGACAAGTTCAGCTCAGTGGAGAGCAAGGATCTGCTGCTGGGCTTCCTGTTCATCATCAAGCACCTGTCGCAGGATCAAATGGTGGCCTGGTGGCAGAACTGCAACGAGTCCGAGACCCTGCAGTTCCTCTCCATTCTGGATCTCTGCCTGCTGCAATTCCGCTATGTGGGCAAAAAGAGTGTGGTGCTCACACCAGCCGACTCTCGACCAGGTCGATCGGCCAAGGCCCACACGCTTCCGGCGAGGACGCAACCGCCCACTGGCTTGGAGAATGGCAACAGTCAGGAACAGCAGCAGCCAAACAGCGGAACCCTAAATCAAACCCGGGAGCATCTCCTAGAAGATATGGACACCCTGGCTAGAAGTCAGTTGGCGCTCTATGAATCCAATTTGGCCACTGAGGTGGGCATGATAATCCTGGATTGCTTGGGCATGTATGTCCTGCAATTCCGACAGCTACTAGCCGACAGTCTTATTCTTCCAAAGGTGGCCAGAGTTTACTTGCGATTCCTGCAACTTGGCCAGTCGGAGCGGCTCTCGAAACACGTCTTTGCCGCACTAAGAGCGTTTATTAACAACTATGCCGTCGCCTTGTTCAAGGGAAATGCCATGCTGTGCGGTCAAATGGTTTACGAACTGCTGAAGGCCTGCGACAGCCGCCTGGTGGAGATTCGCCACGAATCCTGTGCAGTATTATATCTCCTGATGCGGAGCAACTTCGAGTTCAGTGGCAGGAAAGCCCTGACGCGCGTGCACCTTCAGGTGATTATCTCCGTCTCCCAGATGATCGGCAATGTGATCGGGCTGAATAACGCCCGGTTCCAGGAGAGCCTCTCCATCATCAATAGTTATGCTAATAGTGACAAGGCGATGAAGGGCACTGGATTTCCCATGGAGGTCAAGGACTTGACACGTCGCGTTCGCACAGTTCTCATGGCCACGGCACAGATGCAGGCCCATCATATGGACCCGGAACGATTGCTCGAGCTGCAGTATTCCCTGGCCAATTCGTATGCCTCCACGCCAGAGCTGCGGCACACTTGGCTGGTGACCATGGCCAGGAATCACGAACAGAACGGAAATCTCTCAGAGGCCGCCTGCTGTCATCTCCACATAGCCGCTCTGATGTGCGAATACCTGCGTTTAAGGGGTGGCTGCAGTCTAAGCTGGTCATCCACGGCCTTTGGCAAGATATCCAGAAATATTCCCCTGGATGAGCAAGGCCTGAAGTTGGATGCTGGCGCTCAAGACTCCCAGTACACAGAGCAAATGCTCCTGGAGCAGCTGAAGCAGTGTGCCGACTTCTTAGACCGCGCCGAAAGATTCGAGTGCCTCGGAGAGCTCTACAAACTCATACTGCCGATGTACGAACGGGATCGCAGTTTCCTGGACCTGGCCCACTGCTACGAGCACTTGACCCAGGCCTACAACAAAATCGTGGAGGTGAATCGTTCGGGAAAGAGGATGTTGGGCCGCTTCTACCGAGTTGTATTCTACGGAATGGTGAGGAATCCCTCTCCCGGAGAGAACTGTGCCTTGAAATAATATTTATATATATCTTGCAGATGTACTTTGAGGAGGACCATGCCATCGAGTACGTGTACAAGGAGCCAAAGCTAACTTCGCTGAGCGAGATATCCGAGAGATTGGGCAAGCAGTACAAGGAGAAGTTTGGAGCGGATGTTGTCAAGATGATCATGGACTCATCTCCGGTAAGTCTTGTTCAATCTAGAATAATAAAATGGTAATTCGGTATCATTACACATACCGCTTTTTCCATCTTAAAATTTTTTTATTTTTATTTTCTTTTTGTCTATTTATGGAGATACGTTGAAACACTTATTTTTTTAAGGTGACTAATAAAAACCATACAATCCATATGCAGTGATGGATCACTTAAAGAGATATTCGCTGAAGAGCATATCCGAGTCGCTTTCGCCGCGCAAAAGGCTCATGCGCTAAAAAAAAAACAGATAGTTAACAAAGGTGTTTAGCCCAGTGACTGGTCATTATCATTCATTTGCGTGCACCTACTCGCTTAACCTCCGATTGACGCATCAGGGAAGTGGTGGTGCTCCTCGGGATCATACGCTGGGCGGTGCCATGTTGCTGCTTACTATTCGATGCCTTGGCCGCCTTGCAGCTGAGAAGAAAATCATTCGAAATACGGGAATATCGAGACCCTGGGAAGTTACTCACATATGATTTGACTGTGACTGTTTCTGGACAGTGATCGGCTGCCTGGCCTGTCTGGGCAAGCGTCCTGCCATACTGGCCGACATGGTGGCCGCCTGCTGGCACCCCAATTCGGACTTGGCTGCCGTGGCCCGCTGAGAGTTTTGCTTACGAGTCGGTATGGGCAGGCAGGACTGCGCCGGGAGCTTACGGGCGGCGGCTGCTGCTGGTCCTCCGGCCTGGAGTTGGCCCCCGCCCGCCGTAAGTCGGCATCGCTGCATGGTCGTGAGTGTGGACTGGGTCGCCTGAGCCACGGCCCGACTGTATGGAGTGGCCCGGTGAGCCTGCAATCCGCTCTGGTGGCTGCTGGGCCCCGCTCCCCGGACAGAGCACTTAGCCTTGGCCGACTTGTAGAGACGTGGAAAGGTGGTCGGGATGCTAGTGGCCATTAGAGACTTGGCCGGTGTAGTTGGATGGGCTACTTCAGCGAAGACATCGGCCGTCATGGGTTCAGAGCGTTGGGGAACCGCCTCGGTCAGCTGGTTCACCAACTGGGATCCCTCAGAGTCCTCATATCTGAACAGGGATTTATTTTTAGCTTAGGTTCCTATCGTTTTTCTAACTAATGACTTCTTGGCTCCCCTTAATAATTAAGCGAAAGCGCTCTCACCTGTAGAGCTTTCCCCTTACGTATTCCGTGGGAGTCTCCACATTGCCACTTCCCTTCGGTGTGAGTTCATCTCCATTTGACTGAGATTCGTCGTCGCCAGCATACGCTTCCAAATCCGTTTCCGTTTCGTTGGTGGTCTGGTCAAGGGAAACGGTAATCTCCGACGGCTGGGCCGAGGGTGGTGGCGGCAAAACAGCCGGGGACAGTCCGCTACTGGCCCTATTGATGTGGATCTGATCCCGGCTCACGATCAGGCCCAGCTTGCGGCACAGCTCCTTGAAGGCTTTGTGCGAAACCAAGTCCTGGTAGCGAGTGGACTCAGTGAAGGTGAAGTTCTCGAACGCCTTAATGCCCTCGATCTGGTGCTCGATCTCCAGCTCCGTGTAGCTGGGATTGGAGCATAGAGTGCACTGGGGACAGATGGAGCTGTCGCCGCCGTCCTCGTACTTCTCCCTGAGCAAGTCGTTAACACGGAAGAGGAACTGGGCCACCAGGACGCTCTCCGGGCGGTTGGCCAACGTCTTGGGATTGCCCACATCCAACAGAAGACTGTGGCCTTTGTGAAATATTGGTTCGTTGGGATCCAGCGGCTGCCACTGCTGGCCCGGCTTCTGCTTGGTGGTGAATCTCATGCTGAGGCCTTGGCCGCCTGGCAACAAACCCACCGCGACTTCCTCCAGAGGCATCTGTTCATCTCCCAGCTGGCTGAGATACTCGAAGATCTGACGCTGTACTAAAAATTCATTCTCCACGTGGTCCACGGCATCCCCAACGATCTCGGGATGAAGCAATGTGGTTGTTGAAGTCGCCTCCGTTTTGGTCTTTGCACTGGCGATGGCGGCTTCCGGTCTCTGGCGATACGAGGGCACGAACTCCACTGCATTCGGGTTAAGCGAGTACTCCGGCGGCCCTTGAGTTGGATGCGGCGGAACCGAGCACTCCATCTGGATCATTCCAATTGACATCCGAGGAATCGGGAAGGAAAAGAAGTGCTCCATACCGGACACTCTGGTTTGTCGGATGTCGTATGTGATGAGCAGCCAATGGTTTCTGCCGAAAATAGGGAATACGCGAACTGTATAAGAAATTTGGATACTTTAGAGCGGTTCTAGTGTACGGTCTCGGTCTTCAGAAGTATTGTAAAAAAGTAACAAACAATTTACTAGAAGCTAGTAATGTTGTTTAATTGTTTGAACTACATCAGTTGAGGGTAGGAAGTGAGCAATGATTCTGAAAACGACATCTGATGTCTGATATTTGCTGGAATGGTGACTTGATTTGGGATAATGTCGATTGAAGAAAGCGTTATTTCGACTTCTATTTACACTTACTTTTCTATAATCATTTTTAAACTAAGTAAAACTAACAT
Source organism: Drosophila pectinifera (assembly GCA_008042775.1). Lineage (NCBI taxonomy): Eukaryota > Metazoa > Arthropoda > Insecta > Diptera > Drosophilidae > Drosophila > Drosophila pectinifera. The sequence goes on along the minus strand of VNKC01001764.1, from coordinate 119,043 downwards.
TAGCTAGAAATTAATAAGCCTATGTACAACCCTATATTCATCTAAAAATTTTTTACTTTTAGGTTAAAGTTGACGAATTGGATGCCAAGCTGGCCTACATACAGGTCACCCACGTAATTCCCTTCTTCTCCAAGGACGAACTCGATCAGAGGCTGAACGAATTCGAACAGAATCACGATGTGGACACGTTTATGTATGAAACACCGTTCACCAAATCGGGATCAGCTCGTGGCAGCGTCGAGGAGCAATGGAAGCGCAAGACGGTCATTAAGAGTGAGTTTCCTCACAAAAACCTCTATAAAGCCAAGCGTCTTAATCGAAATATTTTTTTACTTCCCCAGCTCAATACTCATTTCCCTATGTCCTCAAACGTATACCCGTCAAGTCGCGCGAGATCATAGAACTGAGTCCCATCGAGGTGGCCATCGATGAGATGCAATCAAAGGTTTCAGAGCTGGAGGAGATCATCCTCCCGCCGGCCGATGTGAAGAAGCTGCAGTTGCGCCTACAGGGAAGTGTGGCGGTAACTGTGAATGCGGGACCATTGGCCTACGCCCATGCCTTCTTGGATGCCAAGGTGGTCAATAATTTCTCAGTGGATCGCGTCAGCGACCTCAAGGATGTCTTTCGGTATGTCTTCTAGCATTTTAACAATATTTAACTTATTAAATTACCATAAACTTATTAAGAAATCGAGAGGAAGTCAGTATAAATCAGTAATCAGATAGGCAAGCCGACGATGTGTGCCGAAGCCACTTATAGAGTGGATGGCAGAGTGGCTAAGAGTGGTGTCCGCGACATATTATAATTCCTAGGGTTAGCCTATTAGGGGAGATTGTACTGGTTTTTACCATTAGATACTTCTAAATTATATACTAAGCATAAACTAAAACATAAATCTTAATGAATTGAATTAAAGCTAGTTTAAGTTAACTTACATGAACCAATTCGCTCTTGTACAGTGTATTGCTTTAAATAGTATAGATATTAGAGGTAAACATAGAGAGGTATGGTTTTAGCTTTACACTTACCTGAATAGAACAGACCACAAAAGGAAAAGCTCCGTATAAAAATAATGTATAATATAATATGGAGTAAAATTTGACTTTAGGAAGATACTCGTTTCGTAGCCTATTTGATTTCCTCAAAGTGCCTTTGAAACGGACTGTTGTTGCTATGATATGCATTAAACTATAGGATCTCCATTAATCTCATGCAATCCTCTTTCAGCGACTTCATTGTGGTGTGCCAGAAGGCCTTGTTCCTCAACGAGCGGATCATTAGCGCCGACCAGAAGGAGTATCACCATGTGCTGAAGGAGAACTACGAGAAGCTTTGCCAGGCGCTCAGTGAGTTGCTCGACGACGAGTCCTTCCAGCCGCTGGGCGACGACGCCGACAGCATAAATCAGCGCAACAGCATGGCTTTGTTCAACGCGATCAGCGGGGCATCCCATAACTCAAGTACTGCTTAAGTTCAGCAAAAAACAAAGATACCGAAGCTCAGACACAGATACAGATACACGCACATCTAACCAGAAAAAACAGCATTCGAATACCAAGTGCACTGTATTTGAAAATAACACGAGGAGAGTGGCGTAGCCGTAACCACAACGTATTTAGTCGTAACCTAGACGTGTTTGGTGTTCCCTAGCTTGATGTTGAAGTTGAAATTGAAGTTGAAGTTGAAGTTGAAATTGAAGTTAAAATTGAAATTGTCTGGCGGCAGGTAAAGCGCAACTTTTGAGCTTTACGGTTTGAGTCTGGGCTATGGGGATCCGCATGTGACTAACCCCGCACAAAAATGCAAAAGACAGACCCTGCATCATTGGTGGCTATTAATCCGACCCAAAAAACTAACCGTAAGCTTCACTGCAAAATTCTAACCGAAACTATTAATCTGTCATGTGAGCTTTCCCAAATGCTTTGCCATTCTGTATTAACGATATTCTGTAATTCTCCCGTTTTAGGACCGTATTTTGTTGAGCAAAATACCAGCAACAACACGAACCACCACCACCACCATCACCACAGTTCCCACATAAACACACAGAACTCCACACAACATGCATAACTGATAACTGATAACAACCGATAATCGATAACCGAACTATAAGTTCCATAGGTTCCAGTAAACCCAGAAATCACTTGTTATGTTCTACGCCTAATCCTAAACGTTCTTAAAAATTCCCATTGATTGTTGTTAGATTTTTATGTTGAACGATTATATTTTAAAAATTTGCTTAAAATGTATTTGTATATTTTTAATCATAGCATGAAGGAACCCGAAATTAGCTATACATTTAGCGTATAAACTGTATATTATTATTATTATTATTTGGACTTTCGATCGATTATTGATTTTAGTATAGCGTGCACAACCTGAACCAGTTACTTTATTAGATCAAATCTGCTAAACTTGTGTCTTCTTCAAAACTCTAAATGGCTAAGCAACCGTTTAATTATTTAAATGTATTCCTAAACGCAAATGAAATTAGTTGTAATGTTGTAACAAATCTAGACGAATAAGTTCCAGCAAGCAAAACAGAACTTACCAAAGTATTCAGATAATGGAAATACCTATTAAACAGATCTACGGATATATGAATATATATATTTACATACATGCATTTTCTAGTGAAATCGTATAATGAGCTAAATACAAATATATATGCATTAAATGTTTTAAAACAGAAACGTTGTTTCAATGTTGGGTTCAATTTGTATTTATTAACAATTTGTTGTTTAAAATTATTTAACAATTTTGTTTATCATGCGCGGATCGACACAGAAATGTTATTCAAATTTTTGATTTTAGAACTAAACCGAACAAACAAATGTTAGGCGCTTTGGAAGCCATCAATGTTGGATTGAACAGTCACTGAATCAAACAATCAATCATCAAATCAATCAATCAATCATCAACCAATCAATGTTCCGTTTAAGGCTACATAAATATGTAAATTTTAATCATCTCCATTATAGGCTTAGGCTCTAGTTAGAATTACAAGCGGACGTTGGGGTTCCGGGAGCGGACGAAGTTCAGCAGCTCGTCGGAGTCCTCGCACACGAACGGCTTGATGTGATGGCAGGCCACGTCGTGCCACTTGATGCCATCGTTGTAGAAGTTGTTCAGGATGGACAGGCAGCTCTCATCGTTGCCCTGGGCAGCCTCCCTGTTGTCCGGCTGCGGCTGCTGGTAACCGCCCGTGGCCGACCAGTCGCCGGTGTTCCTCTGCGAGGTGGGTCCAATCTTGGCCCCCGATCCCGACCAGAACCATCCGTTCTCATTGGGCGGCTGCAGATCGGGCCTGTCGCAACCAGCAAAGTTGCACTTTCTGCCGGAGGTCCAGATATAACGCACATTGCCCCTGGCAATCCTCTGCTTCACAAAGTCATTCTCCTGCGGAGTCTCCAGAGAGACGGCGTCCATGCAGTGCCGACGACAGATATTCCTCGCGTCCAGCCAGTCCACCTCCAGGCTGCGGGTGGGAGCGTGCTCCCAGCTGAAGAAGTACGAGTGGGACACGCCCCTGGCATCCCGGTAGCTGGCGTGGCGGACACGGTTCGCACAGCTCCTCGGATCCGGCAAGGCCAGGCGACGCTGGGCCAGCGCCATGGTGGCGCTCAGTGCCAGCAGCAGCAGGGCACGCAGCACAGACATATTTGGATAGCTAAAATAGAGATAAAATATGAAAACAATTAAAGAATAATAAATAAACATTTTTAAGTCCTAAGAAAAATAGTAAACATTTTAAAATGAAGGAATTTAAAGTTAAGGTGTCTTTAGAACCCTTTAAATAGATTAAATTATTTAACTACCTACATGTTTTCCTGTGTCACAGGGCAAAATATATTTTATTTTTAGGTACTGCGCTACCAATTACACCGCCGAATCAAGTCTAGAGTGACTTAACCCGCTAAGCTCGGCCTAAAACTGTTTGGAAAATTTTATTTTGACTAGAAATTGATCCGATTTGCCCCACCCAATCCATTTCCGCTTCGATGAGTCGCTGGTTTTATGCAAAATCACTGATTGGAAATGCTTTGCTTCGATTTTGATCAATTTTGAGTGTGTTTTGTATATGGAATCTGTCGCTTACAATTGTCATTTTGCACAATTTGATTCCATTTCGGCTAATTAAGTAGTTTTCCATTTCGGAGAGAGGCCTTCAACCTGGTTTCTATTTCGTAACGTGAGAATTGTTCCCCACAACAGAGACTTGGCTCGGCAACAGTCGATGCTGCTCGATGATGTGCCTTGTTTCTATGCAAATGGCTTTATTGTCTTATATTTGCACATAAAAAATTAAACATGAAAATTGTATGCAAATTTTTATTGGACGACTGGTTCTAGCAACCAATCAAAATTACATCTTATATAAAGTATCGGCTTGCAATCAGGTCCGGATTTAAATTGGCTGATCTCAGCTGAGGCCCCTGCATTGGGAGGGGAATGACTAAAACGCGTGCTAATGTCTAAGCACTAGACAAAAGGACTTAATTAAGTTGAACTAACCAAGCAAATCAGTTAGAATTAACTACTGATGATTGGAATTCATCTCAACGTTTGAAAAGAAAATTGGGCCACTATTATTTCAGTGAAGAAATAAGCTAACCAAGTTATAATCAAGATTTTTTACTGCGTAACTTTGAGGTCTTCTCGAGAGCATAGTTTGGCCAATAATTAAATATTCGCTAAATGTCGTACATATTCTGAGTCGCCATTAAAATCTTAATTATTTAAACATAAATTAATGGACAAAATCCCAAAAAAAATTTTTGCCAATTTTTCAAAATTTGATAAGGGGTTACATCATTAAAATTTTCAAAAATTGACAAAAAATTTATTGTTTTATATTTCTAAAGTGATTATGCAGATTAATTAAGCAACTAAAAACCAATAAAGAAACTCTTTCCGAATTGAATTTAAGGCTGTTTTGGCTTAGTTATGGTAATTTTTGAATCTGATTTTTCCAAAAAAAATAAGGGAATAAAAATATCAATTTAACGACCCAAAAATTCGAAGTTTTAAGGTCTTCTCGGGAGCACAGTTTGGCCAATAATTAAATATTCGCCAAATGCCAAACATATTCTGATTCGCCGCTAAAATCTTAATTATTTAATCATAAATTATTGTAAAAAATCAGAAAAAAATTTTTGGCCAATTTTTCAAAATTTGATAAGGGGTTACATCATTAAAATTGTCAAATATTGACAAAAAATTTGTTGTTTTATATTTCTAATATTTCTATGTAGATTAATTAAGCACTTGAAAACTAATATAGAACAGCTTTCCGAATTGAATTTAAGGCTGTTTTGGCTTAGTTATGATCATTTTTAAATCTGATAGTTTGGCCAAAAATGGAATGTCAGCCACAGCCACAGCCGTTTATTGGGTTTCAGGTACTAGGCGAACAGAGGTTACTAGGCAGCAGCCGACAGTTTTTTGAAATCTTACCTAAAAGCATGCTACATTTATTGCGTACGCAGCTACATTTATTGCGTACGCAGCTACATTTATTGCGTATGCAGCATTATTGTGCGGATATAAGTATGCTACAAAATATTACAAAGCCACTGTATTGGGTTTCCGGTAACTGATGTTTCCGGTTGGCCGAAGAGTACAGCGGCCATTTCAGAAATTATTACACAAACTGCTAGGGTAGAAAAATACATACATATAATAAAATAGATCGTGAGATCTTTTTGAAAGCATATTATGGCCAAATATGGAATGACAGCCAAATGCCGATTCACCGTTAATTATTTAACATAAAAATATGGGAAACAAAAATGTTGTAAAATTTTTCCAAATTTTATTATGATTTTATATCATTAAAATTTTCAAAAATTGGCAAAAAATTAATTGTTTTATAAAATCCAATATAGAAACGCTTTCCGAATTGAATTTAAGGCTGTTTTGGCTTAGTTATGGTTATTTTTCAATTTGATTTTTCCGAAAAATTAGGGAATAAAAATATAAATTTAACGACCCAGAAATGCGTAACTTTAAGGTCTTCTCGAGAGCATAGTTTGGCCAATAATTAAATATTCGCCAAATGTCGTACATATTCTGATTCGCCATTAAAATCTTAATTATTTAAACATAAATTAATAGAAAAAATCCCAAAAAAAATTTTGGCCAATTTTTCAAAATTTGATAAGGGGTTACATCATTAAAATTTGCAAAAATTGACAAAAAATTTATTGTTTTATATTTCTAAACTGATTATGCAGATTAATTAATCGACTGAAACCCAGTGTAGAAACGCTTTCCGAATGGAGATTGGGGCTGTTTTGACTAAGTTATGGTTATTTTTAACTCAGATTTTTCCAAAAAAATTAGGGTATAAAAATAAAAATTTTGCGACTCAAAAATGCGTAACTTTAAGGTCTTCTCGAGAGAATAGTTTGGTTAATATTCCCAATTTATAATAAAATAATATTTATGTACCTGACTTAATATAAAAAACCTGCCTAATTAATGTGTATTGTTCTATTTTACAAATAATTTCTGCTTAATCAATCAACCTAGAAATTGTATTGACCAACTTAACTCTTTTCAGTCCCAAAATCAAAGCTTTTATAGTTGCTGTGACCTTAATAAAATTACCAAACCGTAACTGACCTAGCCCAAAAACCTGACCTAGCCAATGCCAAGGAACTCCCACTCCCGTTCCCGCTCCCATGGAGGCACTCATCGCGTGATGGGAGCACATGCTATGCCCATTAGTCAGAGGAGGCATTCCAGTTCCAGTACCCAGTACCTAGGCGTTTCTAGCTCAGCCGGAGCCCCGAGTTTGTCTTGTGCATACCAAGCGCAGAAATACTCGCAGTTAGTGGAGAAAGTTGCCCGAGTTCGAGGCTCGAGGCCCGATTCCCGACCATGGTCATGCATTACACATATTGCCAGCGGTCTTGGCCTGGCCAATATTCGAAACTCTTCCGCCTGATAACAGGGCCGAAATATTTGTCGTCTTCGGTTTTGGCCTTTGTTTTGGCCACGCGCAATTGCATGTGTTGTTTTTTCTTTCTTCCCCTCATTTTTTTTCACGGCTTGTAAGTTTTGTAATTTGAATTTCCGTTGCCTCATTTGCTCTTCCTATTAAAGCCAATCCATATGCGGTTAGGTACATGTTTTTTCTCCGGCTAATTGCCGTGGGTAAGGAAGGGCCCTGGCAACTGCTGAAATATTTCCGAACCAATTGTCTTCGTCTTTTCTTATTTTTACTTATTTTTACTTCGGGCACTTGCTCCCTCCCAAGTAGCTCTCATTTTTGTCTCATTTTGTTTTCTTTTGGACCTTTGGATTTCGGGTTTTTGTATTGTTTGCGGCTCGTTTTCTTCTGTTATGCAATATTTGGCTTTATTGAACACTTCAATGGCCGCACTTGTAAATATAAATTGTGGGAGAAAGGCCTTTGTTATTATGCGTTTGACGGCTAAATGACTAATGATGATTTTAGGCTCTTTAAACGGTTATCTCTTTTATATAATTCACCTGTGCGGCGTGCAAAAAGCAACCTTCAAAACGTGCTCAATAGCCAAATAAATATTACAAAATAACTACAGCAAAAAAAAGAGCAGTCTCGAATCTCTGAAAGATGTTTTTCCAAGCACATCTGTGCAGCATTCCGACTCCGAAACCTGTGTTAGATAATTAATTCGAAGCCACTTGTACGTACTTGTGCCGGCTTCGTGGTTGCATCTGCCAAACATTTTTGTTTATTTTTTTAAAACCCCTCCCACAGTCGCCTGTGCATGGCAATTAATCTCCGGCTTATACATTACATTTTACAGCGATCTCCGCACGGTTTAAACCAACTGGTTTCTTACCGGATTTTTCCTCGTAGATGGCAAGCAAATTTTATTTATGTATCACGCTCCTCGAGCACATTTTCAGGTGAAGTAAATGTATAAAAAATTGTCATTAGCTGCGCGCAGAGCGGAACAGGTGTCTAAATCTTGCGAAGAACTGGTAGATGCTTAAAAAAAAGTTACTAAAATATTTGCCAATATTTTGAGGAGAATTCCGGCAGTCAATTGGTTTGCGTTTAATTAAAATTGTTTTAAAAATAAATCTTTGAACTCTATGGACAGGCAATAGCTGTTTATCAAAAAAAACCTTTACAGACATTTTATATATATATGTATTAATAAAATTAACATTAATTCTTACATTTATTGACTGACCTTCTTTAAATTTAAATGTAGAAAAATCTCAGCATGATGAAATTACAGTTTACGGTTAAATTATATTTTTTTCCTTTCAAAAAATTAATTAGAAGTCCAAGGCAAAATAATATCTTTAGTCTTAAGTACCCAAAGGGTTTCTTAGCTTACCATTTAAAATATTTGCTTATATAATACTATATAATTATTATATATCGCCATGAACGTAAAACACTTTTTCATTATAGGTAACATTTTATAATTATAATCACAAAATGGCTATCCATTTTTAAAACATTAAAACTTTACTTTGCTTTACCTTTACATGCTACCTTGAACTGTCTATCTCGTATTTTTTAACCATAAATCTTGTAGCAATTAATTCTCCATTAAAATAGCTTATACCTTCATTACATTATTCATTTGAAAACCTGTAAGAATATTTTTTAAGCTTCTGCTGGACTTTACCATCATAAATCCCCTTATAGACTTACCTAGATCTACCTAGATCTGCTTCTGCCATTTCCTGTTAATTAGAAATCAATCGATAAGCAGACATTTCTCCAGAGAAAACACCGAGAAACTTGCACTTGCAGCAGCTCGTTTGCAGAACGAAGACCAAGACGGGTTTCTGGTTTGAGTACTCCAGCACCGCCTCGCTGTGGAGCGATGACAGTAATTATCAAGAAGACGGATTTGCCAGCTGCTGGCCACAATCCACTTGGGTGTATCTAGTTATAGCCCGCATTTGGGCCAGGTCGAGTACTAGTTAGAATGGGTTGCGACAGCCAGGCATTGGGTCAAGCGATTTGACCTGTTTCTGGCTGAGTTAAAGGGAGCAGGATGCTGTCGTTATGAAAGTTTCACGCGGATGCATCTGCAAAACGGTGGCGACGCTTTAATTGCCTCGGCCTGGGTCTGGTCTTGGCCAGATCTGGTCTCGTCTTGGCCCGAAGAAGAAGCCGCTGGCCGAGAGCAGAGTAAACAATATGCAGAAAAACTGGACAGACGGTAGAAGAAAGTCTGTCAACGGCGCGCGGCGCAGCGGCCAGTTTGCGGAGCAGACAGGCCGAAGGAGCATTACTTTTACTGGTCACCAAGCACCTGCGACTTACTGGTTTTCTCGGATGAGCAAAACACAAAAATGCCACAGACACAGTGCAGTCAGCCATCCTCAGTCAGCAGTCAGCAGTCAACAATAACAATGAAGCGAAATGATAGTGAAAATGGTCATGTTTCTTCGTTCGCTTTTTGGTCATCGCATAAATATGTATTTATATATGTGCAGGCCATATCAATAAATATTGACAGCGCGTCAGGCGAAATAAGGAGGAGACGAGGGTGGAGGAGGAGCAAGCGGCTCGTCGGAATCTTCTCAGGTGTCTGGGCAGCTTCACTTTCATCTACGTAGCCAGGCGCTAATGAATTGCCCAAACTGATGGTTGGCCAAATAAACAAGAGGGCTACAGAAGGGAAAACCTTCAAATTTACTAAGAAATAGGCACTGTCAAAGCACTCTAATAGAATATTTCAGAACATGATTGTTTAAATAGTTTAGCTACATCTTATTATGTACTATACTTGAATATAAATTCTATGTTATTATGGAGTATATCGGAAGACTCAATCAATATTATTATTACTCATATTAATCAAGGGTTAGAAGACTCTATAAATATTTTTAAGTTAAGGAATTCTTTAGTTCAAATCGGCTTTACAAACTTATTTCTTCATATAGCTTAAAGCTTCTCTGACAAAATTATAAAATTTGTAAAAATATTGTGACAAACTATTAATTCTTTAAAAATTTATGTCCAACAAAAGCCACATTACTTTATAAAGTTCTGTGCTTTAATCTAAAACCTAAGAACACATTTCAAAAATATATTTTATTAAAATGTTCTCAACTTCAGAACAGTCTTTAAGTTGTGAATATAATTGTGTGTTTAAATCTATAATTTTACAAAGTCTCGATTGCTAAGGTGACATCAAAGAGAAACTGAATATATGAATATTATTATTATTTTCCCCCCACAATCATAACAGCAAGAAAATCAGAACAGAAAATTGTCACTCAACTTGAAGAGGTACAAAATTGGCATATGTAAAACCAGAAATTTACTCACAAAAAAAAAGGGGAGGCGGAGCAGACACGCCCACGGGCCAAAAAAAAACTTTCCTTTAAAGAGAATCCATCCAATGGAGTGACAGGAGAAGCCCAGAGAGATTTGTTTTGAATTTTTTGTAGTTGCCTGTAAAGACTTTCCCGCATTCCGCGGAGATAAATTATTTTGTTGTCAATTGGAGACGGAATCGTGACTGGTGATTTCTTCTGTGGAATTTTCAGAGATTGCAGACTCGAGCCGCAGATCCTCCTCCGCAATTGCGCTGGGAAATGGCATTGAAATTGTTTAACTGGCGACCTGTCAGAGCTTCAAGATTTAAATAACCAAGGGAGGTCACCTCCAGTTGCGGCTGTAAAAAAGTCAAAGGCCCCCCGCGGTCGCTATTCTTATCAAGTTGCCTTTATTGCCAGTCATAAAGCATTATTGACTTTACGACCCCAAAAGCTTTCTGTGGCACCAGTAGCAGCCGCTGACATTTTGGTAATTACTGCCCGAATATTTGCATGCTGCTGCTGCGCCTGCTACTGCTGCTGGAAAATTAGATTTTCCACTCATTTGCACTGCCACATATTGCGTAATCTTCTGCTTCAATGCGTGGCCCCGGGGGTGGCAAGTGGGCGAGAAGAACAGGCCAAAACGAGGGCAAGCTTGGCAATAAAAAAAATTTAAAAAAACCCCCATCATTGTTGGGCTTACTAACAACGCTGTTCACACTGTTTGCCTTGCTCTTCAAACTGACAGAATGCATTGTGACAGAATTATTTTAGGTAGGTCGGCACAGAACTTTGGAGAACAAATTATTTATTCTAAGTCAGCGTTAAATACCTAAGCTGGGAATAACTAAAAAGTGCCACGTAGTTGTTACTTAATTTAGATGCTTTAGTTATGTTTAGAAACCTATTTTAATTAATTTAATTAATTTTAATGGCTGGCTTGTATTTTTGGAAAAAGTGGCGAGTTACTAGCAGTTGTTCTAGACTCTTATAATATTTTAAAATCTTATATATCGTACCTTTTAAAAATCTTTACGATGCTTCTATAAAAATCACACTTAAGAGGTTGTAATTAAGGATACAATTTGAGTTTCCAATATTATGGAATACTTGTTTAAGAAATTAATGTATTTTATATTGTTTACCTAATATTAATCAAGTATAATATTTATATGAAAAATGTTATTAAGTTTTCGCTTAATAAATCAATTATTTAATATAGTATTTTGTAGAAAATATATATTGAAGCAACAAAAACAAGTTAAGGGTTTACAACGTCCTCTTCAAAATTATATAGTGTATAAAACACATTAAATAAAGGGTATAACATTTAAATACCAATATAAAATACCTTTTCTTAATTATTTGTTTAAGACTTTAATTTAAAAAAAAAAACATTTAACAAGTTTATGAATTAGAAAACTAAAAAAATCTTCCAAATCCAATAAACAAATTTATTTCACAAACTGACAAATATAAGAAATGCCAAATAAAACTGCCAAACTATTGGTGGCTTATTAAAATAGTAAAAAAATCCTAAACTGCTAAACAGAAATCATCGAAAAAATATTATTAAATAAAATGTAATAAACTAAAACTATAGCTCTACAGCTAAACCACTTAGCAAGTTCACATTTTAAAATAACTAATGAGCAAGCATCAGAATCAAACTCACAAAACAACTCAACTTATGAAATACATTATTTATATACACTTTTTTAGCAGTCACTTGTCCTTAAAGGATATGGGTTTGCGATGTGTGATAATCACCTTTAGATCGGCGTAAACGACACGAACGGGGCAGCAAGAACTCGAAATCCAACTGAGGTTGTGGTTTTAGCTGGGGACAACCGCACGCAACGCTTCACTTTTACCAACTGAACGCACTGACGATCTTGCCACGGCTTATAATCTGTCCCCAAAAACCAAAACAAACCAAAACGAGCAAAAACGATGTTCGATGTTCGAACGTGGCTCAAACCCAGGGACTGGAGGCTTGGCTTAAACGAGCGTTTAGTCGCGTTGGCAAGAGCCACGGCAAGAGCCACGGCAAGCGCATCGCTACGAAAATGGTCTAAGCCAACGGGGCTTGGCTTTTTCAGTTTTCAGTTTTTAGTTTTTAGTTTTTAGTTTTCAGCTGGAATGCATTTGATGGCTAATTGAGTTTGGGGGCCGTAAATCGGCTGTTGCGGCTACTGCCGCCATAAATGTGCCATTGGGCTACTGGTTTTTGGCTTCTTTGGCCGAAGCTGCATCTTGAGTGCATCTTTTTGCGGCTTCGAACATGTTGGCCGAGCGAGTTCGCTGCCTGAGTCTTTTGTTTGCTTTGCGCTCCGTTTTTTGTTGCTGTGGCAACGGCAATAAATAAGTGTGAAAAGTCAAAAACTCATCGATAGCCGTTACAAGCTTTGTTCAGAGAAATGATTATGCATTTGTGTTTGATTTTATTTTAATTGCCCTGAGTTAAGCTGAACACCCGCGGGGTTAAATTTAATTATGTTCCGTTTTTTTATATATATATATTTTGTACAATACACTTATGTAACAATTGAATATTTTTCGGCATCTGCGATACAAAGCAAAACGGTGTCAATAAAGAGGTTTAAATTGCTTCCGGCACAATTTGCTCATCATTAGCCAAAAGGTGTTGAAGAAGCGAGCAAAAAAGGGCAGCCAAGAAATCAACAAAGTCAAGAAAAAAAGTAAACAAATAAATACCCGCGCTTAAATGGTTTAAAATGTGACTTTTCAGCAGCCTTTGTGGGCCTACACTGAGTGTGATTAATGCTATTTCTTGATTTGCCTAATGAGAGCACAACAAGCGGCACAATATTCATTAATTTTGATTGTGCTCGGTGCCCAATATTGCTTAATAACGCTGACTGTTTAGTGCCTCCAACTCCAATGCTGCTCGGCCTGCTCAAGTTCACCCCTACAAGGCGATTCAGCTTCTGATCTGTTCCAAGTGTCCTCTCACGCACCTCGAGCGCATCTTCAAATTGCATTTCGAGCATACATAAAACATGAAAATATGGCGGCATCCGATGCGATCCGGTGGGAGGTCGTTCAGTAAATTAAATTTAATTGCATTTTCCACATGTGCCAAGTGCGGCGGAGTGGCTGGCAGCCAACAACTTCAAATCGATTCGCAATCACTTCAAAATTTGCCGGTACATCTGCTGTGAATCTTATATTTTTCGCCTACCCTAGATTTGTGGAGTTAGCTTGGATTAATATTTATTTTAAAGAAAGAAATAATATGTAATGTAACCATTAAACATTTTAAATAAACATTAAATGCAAGAAACTAAGAACTTTTAACTTCGTTTATTTAACATCAAAAAAAATAATAAGCATAAGAATAAATAAATAACATATTCTTATTACCGAATACTTTGCTAATTTATATAATTAAGTCTCAAATGCATACACCTTTTGCTTAATATTTTGCTATGGCTTTTAATAATAACTACCACTCAAATATAGTTTTTTTCATTCGACAAAATTGTCATTACAAATGGGTAAACAATTTCAATATCTCAGAACATTATATAAACTTGTTGTAGGGCCTATTTTAATGAAGTCACAAATTTATACACCATTTGCTTAATATATTGCTATATATTATTAAAAGTAATAACTACCACTCAAATATAGTTTTTTTCATTCCACAAAATTGCCCTTACAAATGAGTAAACAATTTCAATATCTCTGAACATTATATAAACTTGTTGCAGGGCCTATTTTCTGCACAGCGAAGCATAAGATACATTTTACTAATTGAATTATGTTTACCTTAGTGTATCTTGAAGTTCGTGCCTCCGAATGAAGCCTGCATTTCTTGATTTTTGTTGTGACTTTGAACGCATTTGCCTAAGTGATTTATGCATCCGAATATCCGAAAACAACCGATCTCGAAGTGAGTCGGGGCAGCAGATGTGTGAAATCATTAAGTGCGAGCGAGCAGCGCCAAATGATGGAGCCCCGAACTTGAACTTGAAGAACGCTGACTGGCACAAAAAACACCCGAAAACGATCGAAATAAATAGGCAGACAATCCAAAAAGCATATCCATGGCTGCGGCTGCAATTAGATCTGCACTCCATGCTCCATGCTCCATGCCCCAAGCTCCATGCGAATGGGTTACCCAGAGACGACCAACAATTAAAAATGGGTCTCGCTGGCGGAGCAACAATAAAAATTAAAGCTCCGCTTACCGCTTACCATGAAGTTAAGTACGAGAGACCTTAGGCGTCATGGATATAGCGTACGTAAAAGCCCTACAGTTCACACTCAAATAGGGAGACTCTTTGGGAGCAGTTGTGTCTTAAAATAGATTTTGTTTCAGGAAAACAATACAGACTTATTAAACAAATATCTAATTAGGTATTCTTTAATTTGTTACCTTGAATGAAAAATGTTTACTATTTTAATGGTTGTGACTTACTTAGAAATAACTAACAAGTCAGAGTTAAAAATATCCCTAACTTTGCCAAAACCGCCTTAAATTCAAATCGGAAAGCTTTTCTGTGGTAGTTTTTAGTTGGTTAATTAATCTGCATATTGAGTTTCGAAATTTAAAAAAATAAATTTTGTCTCAATTTTTGACAATTTTAATGATGTAACCCCTTATCAAATTTTGAAAAATTGACCAAAATTTTATTTTAAATTTCTTCAAATATTTTATTGCTAAATAATCGGAATTTTAATGGCGAATCGGAAAATATATGACATTTGGCTTTCATTTCATTATTGGCCATAATATGCTCTCCAGAAGGCCTTAGATATTTGTTTTTTTAGTCGGCAATTTAATACCCTATTTTTTTTGGACAAGTCATAGTTTAAAATAACCATAACAAAGCCAAAACAGCCTTAATTTCAATTCGGAAAGCGGTTCTATGTTAGTTCTTATTAGGTTAATTATTCTGCATATAGACTTTAGAAATTTAAAATAATAAAATTTTTGTCAATTTTTGACAATTTTAATGATGTAACCCCTTATCAAATTTTGAAAAATCGGCCAAATTTTTTTTCTAGTTTTTTTAAAGGATATTATTTTTAAATAATTAAGATTTTAAGGGCGAATCGAAAGATATACCACATTTGGCTATTATATCATTGTTGGCCATAATATGCTCTTCAGAAGTCATCATATATTCGCATTTTTGAGTCGACATTTTAATACAAATTTTACACACATTTTTAGGTGATTTTCAAAAGGGAATATAATAATAATTATGAGGGAATTTCAGTTAAATGTCTTTAAATAATACTAATCGGCTTGTTTATACTTTAAGGGTTTCTTTAAATATATTAATTTATTTTAATTTATATTTTATTTAATATACTCTAACTATATAGGTATTAATTTTTAATAAAACACTTTGTCATCATTTTCCAGTAGATCCTTAATTTTTATTTTTCCACTCTATCGAGCTTTGACTGTATATGGATACTAATATTTTATGGCCCTCAGATTTGGCTCACGACTGGTGTGGGACTGTGATTTTCCATTGCCTGCAATTTCACTTTCCTTCGCCACATATCTCACGAAATTGGCAACAACAGGCCAACAGGCCGCCGCCTGGCGAAGTCCCACGCAGCCTCAGTGCCACATACTCATAATTGGGTCGCTTAATCTATCACTTGACATCTCCCATCCCAAAAACTTTTTAATTACAATTGGGCTCATTGTTTGAGTAGCGATTTCTGGCTTTTTGCTTTCGGTTACGCAACATTCGCATTGCGTGGCTATTGCCAAAGGAAAGTCATCACTAGATTGACATAAAAACACTTTATCGAGTTGAAGAAATGTATGTAACTTACAAAATGGGTTTTTTATCATTTTGATGGAGTGGCATTCACAGGGCCTAAGTACGTATGTGGTTACCTTTTCCAGTACAAGTGGCTTAGCATTAAAAACAATCGAAATTAAGGTATTACATTTAATTTTGTGGAGCTTTCTAATTGGACTTTTCCACAGGTTAGTAGTTTTATTGAAGTTGATGCAATAATTTACGATTTTATTAGCTAATCACCAAAACAACAAGAGAAAAATATGTCATTAGGTTGCTCAGAAATGTTTTACCATTAAATATTAGTAATAGCACAAAAGTTACTATATCAAAAGAGATAAAATTACTACAAAATTTTATAATTATACATTTAATTGGCACTTCCATTAGCTTTACAGCTAACTTTGAGTCACGAACAATGGCTTATTTTAAATGAGATATTCTGGACAATGCTAAAACTTAATTTTTTCCTTCCAGGGACAGGTGAGTCTGAGGAAAATTGGCTGTTGGCTTAAAAGAAGTGCGGGCACAAAGCGTAAACAATGATAAATTACAATAACATAACATAATTAACTTTGGGCTGAGCGCCCGATGCTAATTAACTTCTTCTTTTGCTCTCGACGAGTGTATATGTCGATGGCTTTTTAGGTTTTATATATTTATCTTTTTTTTTGAGGCTACCATAACCCAGTGACTGACTTTGACTGCTTACCGCATCACGTGGCGTCGGCACCTTGGGTTCTGTGTAACTCATCGCCAAAAACCAAAAGGCGAAGACAAAAAAAAACTATTTCGCCACTCTTCGATGGCCAAAATGTCAGAGGTTCAGTTTTTGGTCAGCCGACGATTATCCGAAGCATTTTCCGCCATCAACCACTATTTAATTCACTTATGTGTGGTTATAAGTATATTTTGTAGCCTTTTTTTTTGTCAATTGTGGAAAGCCTTCATCGTTTTTGGCCCTGAAATAAATTCGCATCAAGTCGCTTGGAAGCCAAAATTGTTCAAATAATTGTTTGGTTCATTTCAGTTTTGGTCAAGGAAAAGAGTTTGCTTTGTTTTGTTTGTTATATTAATTTCGGCGCATAATATTTATTTAGGTAAGCCGATATGGTCATTGTTTTTATTAAATTGAATAAATAGTAGGTTCACAGGCGGATACTTAAAAATATATATTTTTGATTGATTAAAGCGGAATGCGTTTGAGAAATTTCAAGGAATTATCTTAGCAAGATTTTGAATTTGATTTTGTCATACTTTATGAGATGATTTAATTCTGGTTTAGTTAAAAAATAAATTAAAGAAAACAATACAAAGAACTTACTATAGTTTTAATAACAAATTATAGCTCACATAAATGTAAAATAGTTGATTTAAATTCTTATGAATAAGGATATTTCTTAAGTGCTTGATTTGCTTGAATATAATATATAAAATATATACTACACTTAATTAAATATCATTTCATACTGGTTTATGTATATATTATTATTTTTATTTTGTATTTATTATTTATATTTTATAGTGGATTATATTCTTATACGAAAAAATATTATTAATATGCTGACTTTGTTTAAATATAAAATACACCAAGTATATAAACATAATTCAGCAGCTTTTTGCCCTTAAATTTAACTCCTCAACTAAGTATGTAATTCGATAAGAATATTTTGCATTTCTTTTTCCATACGATGCTATATTATTTATGCACTTTACTTGCAAATTACCTTTTTTTTTTGCATAAATACAAAGTGTTGGCATTGCGTAGCACGTGTGAGAAAATAAATAAAAAAGTTGGATCAAGTCTTTGAATGCGTATTATTTAATGACGGCGCCATTGTCACTGGAGAAGTGAGCTTAGAGACAGCATTTTGTTTCGAACCCGAAACAGACCCCCAGCCACTCAGCCACTCAGCCACTCTGTTATTGTTTTGGCTGAAGTGTTGTTAGCCAAATTGTGCGACAAAAATTCTGAGCCAGACACATGATTTAATGCACTAAAGCACGATGCAGCAGCTGGGAGTTGGGAGCTGGGGGCTGGGAGCTCATTAAACCGGGGGGAATCCGTTGTGCAACCTCGTTTGCATTGTTAACTTCGCCGGCACAGCAGTTGAAGATGATGGTCTCCGGCTGGTTGTCTCTTTGGAACTTGTCTTTGCTCAGATTTGGTAATGTGGATTTGTGTCTGGGGTCTCCAGCATAAATACTGAGCTTTCGTTTGCTTTTCGCAATGGTTGACAATATTATAATAAGGAATTTTATGAATTCTTGTATTCCCTGGAATTTTGGTAAAATTCCTGGGGTGGTTTGGGTTTGGGGAATATCCAAATTGGTTATATAAAAAGTTTTTATATTATTAAAACAAATATTGTTCTATAAATACAATTGCTTAATAATGAATACCTTTTTGAAATTTAGGAAAATATATAAAATATTACTATTCTATTATTCTAAGTTTTAATAATATTTAAAATAATAAGAAATAAATATTAAAAAGGTATAAAAAGACCTATAAGCATATTTGGCTTTTATCTTTTTTATTCACAATGAACCTAATATTATTACATTTATAGGTAATCGGTAATTACTGTATCTAATGGAGATTACAACTTGTAATGAAGATTCCCTGTTCTCTATGACAGATACCATATTTCGATTAAATGCAAATTAAGCCCATAGTCATTACTGTCAACCAAACAGAAATAAGAAAAAAACATTAACATAAATTAAGGTTTAATTAAATATGGTACAAGGTATACCATATGTTAAAAATTAAATATAAAGATTATGTTAAGAATTATTAGATCTTTATAATAAAATAAATATTAATAATTGCATCATTCATAATTAAGCTTGCATTCATAAAAAATAAGGATATAAAAATACGAATATAAAAATACGGATATAAAAATACGGATATAAAAATACGGATATAAAAATACGGATATATATAAATAAAATTGAATATTATTAGATCTTCATAATAATATTAAATAAATATTATTAATTGATCATTCATGATCATCAAGCAGGGAATTTTGCAACATAAATGATTAATTACCATTTTAAATAAGAAATCTATCAAATATTAAACCTTAATTTGATAGATTTCTTATTTAAAATATAAAATATATTTTATATAAACAAAATTTTAAGTAAAAGCTTCTACTCATCCTTTTTTTTTTGGTGTGCACGATAACACTTCAGTTTAATCTGCGATAAGAAGGGCACTTCACCGAAATGAATCAACCTTAATTAGCCGCTGAAATCGAGTTTATTCGAAGTGCAACTATGATCCGGAACGGTCTGGATAAGTTCCGAGGGCTCCGGAGCCAGGTGCGCTACTGGATGAGTGTCCGGGACTGTTACGGCTCCATGCACCTGATGGTGGCCATCGCCTTCGGCCTGGGCATTACTCCGTACCTGGTGCGACGCAATTCCCTGGGCGAGAGTGTCCTGGAGCAGTCCTGGTATGGATTCCTCAACGCCATCAGCCGGTGGCTCCTGCTGGCCTACTGCTACGTCCACATCAACAGGAACGACGAGAGTGTGATCGGGTATTTCATGAGCAACCATGTCTCCCAGGTCAGCACTCGACTCCACGACATCGCAGGCATCATAGAGGCCATTTTTACCTTCATTGTGCCCTTGTTGCTCCGCAAGCACTTCCTGCAATCAGTGCGCACCATGTTCGAGGTGGATCAGCGCTTGGAGCGGCTCCAGTGTCCGGTGAACCTAAACACGGTCTCGGGTCTGGTGTTGTTGGTCGTATCGTTAACCGTCCTGGGGGATATCTTCCTGATCACCACCTATCTGGTGTGCCTGGCCAAAATGGAAGTTCACGCCTCCTGGCAGCTGACCTTCATCCTGGTCTACGAACTCCTGGCCACTTCTATCACCATCTGCATATTCTGTCTGATGACCAGGTCGTGCCAGCGGCGACTAAAATGCCTGCACCAGGTGAGTGATTAATCTAGTTCATTTAGATACTATATATAAAGGGTATTATTATATTATGTAAATATTTTTATTAAAAAAGAGAGTAATAATTTGTTGGCAAAATAAAAATAAATATAGGTAATCATAATTTAAATATTATAAACAAATGCCAGCACTCGAAGTGAATCTAAGTCAGAAATTAAAGCTTGTTTCGCAAAACGGAGTCTTCCATCCAATCATCACATATCCACTTATCAATCAGAGTAATCTCTGGACACCAGGAGCAAGAAATCCGATCAGCTTATGGCGCAACCAATGGCCAGGAACACATCCTTTCATTTGCATCCTCCTTGTTCGTCCTGCCATTAGTCGAGTGTGACCAGATATGCGATTACCCGAGACTTGAGACTGGAGACTCGAGAGTCCCTCGATAATGAAGATAATGAATTGCCCGTCACGAAGCTCTCAAGCTCACAAACACACACATTCTCGCTCACTTGCTGGGAGGAGCTATATCTATAGTCTGACAACTGAATTAAATCGAGGCATCTTTCACCAGGACACACGAACAGAGATGCTGAGATTTTTTACCAAAAAAAAGGTATATTTTCCAACCAAAATATTTAAATAAAATATTTAATAAAATATTTCAAATAATATTCAGAAAATTGTCTTGTTTTCAAATCATTTTTCCATCTTATGTCCTCGAATATATAAACTAATTCGGTTATTATTATCAAATTATGCCAAAAAAATGTCATTGAATTTGATAAAAGCTAACATATAGCAAAATAAAAAAATTCCCTAAAATAAAGTGTGATTCTCTCAAAAGGAGAAAACATGCTCCTGAATATAAATCATATTCTCAATAGACAACATCCCTGTGATTTTAAAAAGAACATCAAAGCTTACCTAATTAGGCCTTTTACCATTTATATATTATTAATATTTTAGATTATATATTTTAATAAGTTTTTGAATATTTTCATTTTGAATATATTGACGGAAAAGATTTCTGCACAAATTACTACAAATTAAATATGATTTAAACCACTTCATCTTAAGTATAACGAATCCTGATTAATTTTTAAAAGTCTTGAAATCGGAAGAGATAGATTATAATTTAGAAGTTATTATTATAATTAGGATTTCCTCAGAAAAACCCAAAGCACTTGTTGCTCATTTTTCATACTAATACTACCAAACAATATATTCCTAAGAAATATCTTATTCGCATCACTGGCAGTGAGATGGAGGCAGAAAATGAAAACACTTGTTGCTGTCGAAGGCCACTTGTTGTTGGGAATCCTAGACAACGTGATGATGAGCTTTCGCCGGATACAACTTCCGTAGCCGGCACTTCTGTTTTATATCCTCTTTACACCACTTCCCAGGACCTTCCCAGGTTCCCTTTCGTTTATGGCCTCCTCACTTCGTTTGCATCCCTCTCTCTCGGCAGGCGCTATTATTCCTTTTTTTGCCATTTGCCAGCCAGTTCGCGTTGACTCCTTCACCCGAACGGTCGTGCTCTGCTCTGCGCTTTGTTTTCGTTTCCCGTTTCCGGTTTCCGGTTTATAGCTTTGATACCGGCATTATGTCGGCGCTGCGACGAGTGCGCAAATACTTTATATCCTCGCAGGTCTACGAGGCTCTGCGTCCGCTTTTCTTCCTGACTTTCCTGTACGGCCTAACGCCCTTCCATGTGGTCAGGAAGAAAATGGGCGAGTCCTACCTGAAGATGTCCTGCTTCGGAGTCTTCAACATCTTCATCTACATCTGTCTGTGCGGCTTCTGTTACATCTCGTCCTTGCGGCAGGGCGAGTCCATTGTGGGCTACTTCTTCCGCACCGAGATCTCCACCATCGGCGATCGCCTGCAGATCTTCAATGGCCTCATAGCCGGCGCTGTGATCTACACCTCGGCCATAATGAAGCGCTGCAAGCTGCTGGGTACGCTGACCATACTGCACAGCCTGGATACGAATTTCTCCAACATCGGCATCAGGGTCAAGTACTCGAGGATCTTCCGGTACTCGATATTGGTGCTGGTCTTCAAGCTCCTCATCCTGGGCGTGTATTTCGTGGGAGTCTTCCGGCTGCTGGTCTCCCTGAATGTGACGCCATCCTTTTGCGTTTGCATGACGTTCTTCCTGCAGCATACGGTAGTCTCCATTGCGATTTGTTTGTTCTGTGTGATAGCGTTCAGCTTCGAGCGGCGGCTCAGTATCATCAATCAGGTGAGTACAGGTAAATATTTACGTGAGTTACAGACAGCGTGTCGGGATTAGTCGCTAAAGGGACAGGCTTAGCCCAACTCCAATCCAAATCAAATTTGGAAATTAATCTATGTAAAACCCTGACAACACATTGATCGCATTTCGGGATTCGCTGTGACACATTTATTAATTAATTCTGCCCGTTTTGCATGGGCTAAAGGTAAATAACCAGGCCTAGACTATTTGGCCAACAAGTGTGGTCAATTTTGTTGATAGAAAAGTGGATTGAATTTCTCGTTTATCTATGTAAATGAGTTTTCGGCAGCCCCAACTAGTTAATGGAATAAATTACATTAAAATATGTTGCATACTTACAGGCTGAAGTGGAATAATGATTAATTCTAGGCAACATTTTATTTATACCTTTTTGGTTTGTTTTAATCTATAAATAGTTAGAGCTAATAGATTCTTAGTATATATTTTATTTACTTTTTAACTTTAATTCAAGCTTTTAGTTTGAATAAATCTATAAATAGTAAGAGTTTCTAATTTCCTAGTATATATTTGATTTACTTTAATAAATTATTCCCAGTCAGCATGGCACTTCCAAAGGAAGTTAGTCTAAAAATATAAATACTTTAGCATATTAATTTTTCTTTTAATTATTCCTTAAATTATTTCCTTATATTATTCCCAGCCAGCAAAGAAAATGAATTATTCTCTGTAACATTTTAATTAAAGCCTTTAGTTTGAATAAATCTATAAATAGTTAGAGTTTCTAGTTTCCTAGAGTATATATTTTTCACTTTAGTCAGTTATTCCCAGCCAGCAAGGCTCTTCCAAAGATTTGTTTAAAATAGGAATAATTTTGCATATTCATTTTTCCTTCAATTATTCCTTAAATTATTCCTTAAATTATTTCCTTAAAATATTCCCAGCCAGCAAAGAAAATTAATTATTCTCTGTACAATTTTAATTAAAGCTTTTTAGTTTGAATAAATCTATAAATACTTAGAGTTTCTAGTTTCCTTGTGTATATTTTATTCACTTTAATAAATTATTCCAAGCCAGGAAGGCTCTTCCAAAGAAAGTTTGTCTAAAAATAGGAATACTTTTGCATATTCCTTTTTCCTTAAACTCCCCCTTAATCTGCGCTGCTTTTTTTAAACAAAATTATTCAAATTACTTAATAAAAATATTCAAATTACTCAGCTTTCTTAGAATTTCGCTCTGCATAAATTCCAAAATAATATTTCGGCCTTACTGCGACTTATTTAAATCAACTGATGACCTCCTTTGACCCCTCGTAACTAATAAATCGCGTGAATGTCTGTTATGGCCACTGTAACTCATGCTTAACTAACCAAATCTCGCTTGACAAAGGGACATACATAATAATGGCCATAATGTCGTGCTGAACAATTGACATAAATTCATTTTGCGCGTTTCAAGGAAACCATGAAATTAATTAGGCTTATGGGAGAGTCTCAATAAAAGTGGGCCAAAAAAAAAGAGAGCTCTCTCCCATTGATCCGAAAATGAACTTCCTTATATATTATAAGGGGAAATCGTGGGTTTACCCTGGGGAATTATTTCCCCTTGGGGGCAAAAACCATTAATTAAAATGCAACAGCTTAAGCTAATAGGTTAATGGTCGGAACATGACAGCGGACAGCGGCTTGTCTAGACCCGGAGTATGCGTATAAACTTGGGGAAATTATTTACTTTTGCTGGCCCGACCTCAGGGGAGGACCGGACCCATCCGGGACTTATGACGCGTCCTCGTAAAATGCAAATCATTTGCGGTCCCCGGCGTCAGTCGCCGACCGGAGCTCAAACGAAGCGGACATGGATATAGAAAGGGCCAAGGACGACACGGATCCAGTGGATAAGGTGGAGATAGAGGTGACTGCCGGACTGTGTCATCCCGTGCGTCGTCTACTCCGCCGATATCTGAGCGCCAAGCAGCTCTACGAGGCCCTCCGGCCGCTCTTCCACGTCACCTACATCCACGGACTCACCTCGTTTTACCTGAGCTGCGACAGCAAAACGGGACGCAGGAGCATCAAGAGAACCATCTTTGGGTACTTGAATGGACTGCTGCACATTGGATTCTATACCGTCTGCTATAGCCTGACTATATACAACAACTGCGAGTCCGTGGCCAGCTACTTCTTCCGTTCACGGATCACCTATTTCGGGGACATGATGCAGATCGTGAGTGGATTCATCGGAGTCACCGTCATCTACCTGACGGCCTTCGTGCCGAACCATCGGCTAGAGCGGTGCCTCCAGAGGTTCCACACCACGGACGTCCAGCTGCAAACGATGGGCATCAAGATCATGTACAGCAAGGTGCTCCGCTTTAGTTATATGATCCTGATCTCAATGTTTCTGGTCAACATGTTGTTTACCTTCGGCACCTTCTCCGTGCTGTACTCCTCGATGGTCAGGCCAACCTTGGCCCTGCACTTTACCTTCCTCATCCAGCACACTGTTATCGCCATGTCCATAACGGTCTTCACCTGCTTCACCTACCTGGTGGAGATGCGGCTGGTGATGGTCAACAAGGTAAGGGCCGATTATTAAATGAATTCTCCACTAGTCCCTACTTGATTGGTATTGCACTCGCATTTAACTTGTCATAAATACTTCAGGATATTGCTAAATACTTCCCAAAGGACTCTTAAAATAACAACTTAAACTATATAATCTACTGGCTTCCTTAAAGTGTTTTCAATAGATTCAATTAAATTAATTAGCCCGCACATACACCGACCGTGACCGACTGAAAGGCAACACCTTCCAAACCCGAGTGACTTTTATATTATTTCACAAACTGTCATTAAATGGAAACTTTGTCGGTGTATGATGGACGGGTTTCCATTACCGAGCTGTCAGCGGTGGAAAGTGGATAATATTTAACCGGCCATGACGACGACCAAGGTGTGGGCCATAAATACTTTAAAAACTAATCCCCGAGGGAAGTTTAAGGGTCAAGCTATATAAGCAGATACAAAGGAGTCAAAAGGATTAGTGCCAGTTAGAGGCAACAATACAATATTTCTTGTGGAATTTTATTTAAGTTTTAACTCTAAAAAATATGTTTAATTTTTGCCGGCAATTATTTAGTCCGCGGGATGCCTTTGAAGCTGAACAGACTTTACTACTTTGCACCTATTTGTTGGGACTGACTCCTTTTCGATTGAGGGGTCAGTCAGGTGAGAGTCGGCTTCAGCTCAGTAAATTTGGCTACCTCAATGCCTTTATCCAGCTGAGTTTCTTCAGCTACTGCTTTTTGTCGGCCCTAATTGAACAGCAAAGTATTGTGGGATACTTCTTCAAGTCACAAATATCCCAAGTGGGAGACTCTCTGCAGAAGTTTATAGGAATGACGGGAATGTCCATCTTGTTCCTGTGCAGCAGCATTCGAGTTAGGTTGCTCATACGCATTTGGAATCGAATATCCTTTATCGACGAGCGCCTCCTTAGCCTGGGTGTGTGCTTCAATTACGCAGCCATCATGAGATTGAGGAACTTGAAAATCGTGGTCATAACGAGTGTCCAATTGGCCTACTTGGTCAGCTCTATTTGGATGCTGTTGCGAAATGATGTCAGGCCCATTTACACGGCGGCAGTGGCCTTCTATGTGCCCCAAATATTTTTACTAAGCATTGTGATGTTGTTTGGTGCTAATTTACATCGTCTGTGGCAGCATTTTGATGTTCTCAATCAGGTTGGTAATTGTTCAAGAAATACAAAGTGCTTTTAAACTACAAAAACGGGTTTAGGTACTAGATTAATTATATTAAATATTTTGTATACTTATTTTTCTAGCATAATGAACCAAGAAAGTTGAAGTGTTTCTACTTTTTGATACTAGTACACTAAGAAATGGTCAAACTAAATTATTAATTAGTGTAATTTATTAACCAATACTCGCAGTTTTGTAGACAGGAATAATACCTTTTATTTTAACGATCAAGGTACTAGATTTATTATATTAAATATTTTTTATAATTATTTTTCCAGCTCAATGAACCAAGAAAGTTGAAGTGTTTCGACCTTTTGATACTAGTAGACTTAGAAAAGGTCAAATTAAATTATTAATAAGTGTAATTTATTAACCCATACTCGCAGTTGTGTAGAATAATACCTTTTTCTTTAACGAATATTCCAACCTTGTTTTATTGACAGCTTTAGCTGTCTGTTTAATTAATTGACATGTCTTCTAAAGATTATTGGCAGGAGCTTCTAATTTATTAGGGTAGATTCTAATCCTGCTTTTGTGAGTCCTCGAGCTAATAGAATACTCATACGCCATGTGGCTCTTTAGGCGATTGGTTGAGAAGTGTCGTCCACACGACGTCTGCACCTGTTACCGCACAACCATGTTTATGGCTCTGTGTCTCGGGATTGTGCCCTATTACGTGACCAGTTCCGAAGGAAGAGGCCAGCTAACAGCCTCCTATATCGGCTATGTGAACATGCTCGTCCGGATCGCCATATATATGGGAAATTTCTTATACAGCACCAGTGATTCTGAATCCCTGATGTCAAATTTTTTCCTGACGAACATATCCAATGCGACGGATCAAATGCAGAAGATAAACGGAATGTTGGGCATAACTATCATACTCCTGCTATCACTGCTGAAGCGCAGGAATCTTCTGAAAGTGTTGGAAATTTTCGAAGGACTCGAAAGGGAGGCTTTCCCGCGGGTGGGAGTGGCAATGAATCAGGTTCCGGCCGAGAGAAAAATGAATCGAGTTATCATGGTATTGGTGGGCAGCAATATGGCCTATATAATCGGCAGTTTACTGATGATCAGCACGAGGAAGGCGGCCACTTTCTCGATATCCTCGATTATCAGTTTTTTTTCGCCACATTTTGCAGTCTTTGCTGTTTGCTTCCTGACGGAAAACTTACTAATCAAACTGCGCATATACCTAAGTGCCCTGAATAAAGTTAAGTGGGATTAAATTATGCAAATTTTGAATTAACATATTTCTTGGTTTAATCTCCTTACAGGTCCTGAAGAATCTCGCACATCAATGGGATTCGCGATCCATAAAAGCGGTTACCCAAAAACAGCGCTCCCTTCAGTGTCTCGACTCGTTCTCGATGTACACCATAGTGACCAAGGATCCAGCCGAGATTATCCAGGAATCCATGGAGATACATCATCTGATCTGCGAGGCAGCGGCCACGGCTAACAAATACTTCACCTACCAACTCTTGACCATTATTTCCATAGCCTTTCTCATCATTGTTTTCGATGCCTACTATGTCCTGGAAACTTTGCTGGGAAAATCAAAGCGAGAAAGTAAATTCAAGACCGCCGAATTCGTGACGTTCTTCTCCTGTCAAATGATCCTGTACCTGATTGCCATAGTTTCGATAGTGGAGGGCAGCAATCGGGCTATAAAGAAAAGCGAGAAAACCGGCGGCATAGTGCATTCCCTTTTGAATAAAACCAAAAGTGCGGAGGTCAAGGAGAAACTGCAGCAATTTTCCATGCAGTTGATGCACCTGAAAATTAACTTTACAGCAGCTGGCCTCTTCAACATTGATCGTACTTTATATTTTACGGTGAGTTTGTTATTTGATTTAGTTTTTGAATTAGTTTAAATTATTATTACTAGGTTAAAACATTTAGATCACAAGAATTTATAGAGTTAGTCTTATAAAATCATAGCAGACTTAAATCTAGATGTTGCTGACTTCCTTGTTGTGTATTTTGACCAAGTATCAAAATTCTAATCAATCTGTAAATATAAAATAATAAAATATAATGTAATATAATATATATAATAATCAGTTCTGTAAATATACAGAATATAAAGAATTTGAATATAAATATACAATTAGATATAATACTTCCAGTATGCAGGCGCTGAAAAGTAGGCTAGGATTTTCAAACTTAAAGACTGGCTTGGTGTATTCACGCTATAAAGTTCACTTGTTTTGTGTCCTAATTCCTTTATCCTTTGCCACAGATCAGCGGGGCCTTGACCACCTATCTTATCATCCTGCTGCAGTTCACATCCAATTCCCCAAGCAACGGCTATGGGAATGGCGGCTCCTGCTGCGAGACCTACAATAATATGACGAATCATACGCTTTAGGTGGTTTCCAGTGGGTAACCAACAAATGGAAGAGTTGTGGAGTTGATGGAGCCGGTGAAATGGTATACAATACGTCCAGCATAATGAGTATTTTTTGTTAATGTTGTTATTGTTGTTGCTTTCGAAAAGTACTTAATATTTGTCTATGTGATTGGAAATAAATGGAAATAATTCTTGATAAGTGTTTTTGTCATTGTTTATAAGGGAAAAACAACATAAAATTAAATTGATTAAATGATTGCAGCCAATTTCTAAACCAATTTATAATTAACTTTTTTAAAAGGCGTTTTATTTAAAAGAAAAGAAAACATTTAACTTATTTGAAACTCTTGTAATGAATATATTAATACGAATACTTCCCAAGAATTTCCATCAGTAAATTGGTGAGTTTTTAGCCAAATTTGCGTGGTCACTAAATGCCTGCCATAAATTGTTTGCCAATTGTAATTAATAGGCAGTACTTTGGACATACTAAAGTTCACAAAAAATGGCCAGGTCACGAATTTCTCGGAGCCCGTTGAAGTTGTTTGTTAAACGACCTTGTCCACCCCGTCGCTTATGGTTAATTAAATATTTGCTGTTATCGGTATTAGCTTATTACGTGTGCGAAGGTGTGTGACAGCCCTTTAACGATTTTGATATATGATACATCAGCGGTGTCTCCAGTTGGCACAACGGCAGTCATCATCATCATCATCAGTCCGCCGAGGACTTCCGCTGTCAGTTGGTGCAAAATACGCGAATCGAACGGACGTTTCTTCGTTGGAATTATAAAACTTATATACATATATATCTCAAGTGGCTCTATTTTAGTTATTACACCGAAGAGTATAGATTCTTTAAAGAGCATATGATCTCTTAAAGATAGTGACTATTGTTCTAATAATTAACTCGAAGTCTAAACAATTAAATGAATTGTAATTAAATAGTGACTTTGTGAACTGTTCTACCAAAAATCAATTATAAATACAATTGTTATCGGAAATGGCTTTAAAGTTGTGGGAGCGTATTTCGCAGGCGGATAATGTGTTCCAGGCCCTACGACCTCTGACATTTATATCCCTCTTGGGCCTGGCTCCGTTCCGATTGAACGTGAATCCGCGAAAGGAGGTGCAGACATCGACATATTCCTTTATTGCCGGCATAGTGCACTTCCTGTTCTTTGTCCTGTGCTTTGGGATATCGGTAATGGAAGGCGACTCCATAATAGGATACTTCTTTCAGACGAATATCACGCGGTTGGGCGATGGCACACTGCGCTTGACGGGCATCCTGGCCATGTCCACCATTTTTGGCTTCGCCATGTTCAAACGGCAGCGCCTGGTGAGCATCATCCAGAACAATATCGTGGTGGATGAGATATTCGTGCGGCTGGGCATGAAGCTAGACTACCGGAGGATCCTGCTGTCCAGCTTCCTGATATCCCTGGGAATGCTCCTGTTCAACGTCATCTATCTGTGCGTTAGCTATGGCCTGCTGGTCAGTGCCACCATCTCGCCCTCGTTTGTCACCTTCACGACCTTCGCCCTGCCGCACATCAACATCAGTCTGATGGTCTTCAAGTTTCTCTGCACCACGGACTTGGCCAGGAGTCGGTTCAGCATGTTAAATGAAGTGAGTTGCGGTTGTCCGCCCAGGGACCTTAATTTGATACAAAATGCATTTGCCGGCTATAAAATAGTGGCAAAATGCTACATTTGGTTCGACCTAATTACAATAAAATTTTATTTATAGATTATTATTATATATTATTATTATTATTTTTATATTATATTTCAAATATTTTTAATAAATAAATGGACTCCTATTATTCAGTGCAGGGGAGCCGACGCCTTTGCCCTCCCAGCTCATTTTATTTTTGTAAGCTTACATACATACATATATATGTACATACACAAGCTGCTCATTGCATTGACACAACAAAGTACAAGAACAATTTTTCGTATTCCTTTTTATTCTATGCCATGCGTCGAGCTGAGCTTAGTCTTCACCGTTACTTGGTTAATCCGCATGCAATTTTTAGTTGGAATGCCGAAATATATACACTGTTAGAAATCGGTCGAACTTTTCGTTGCTTTCAAAATCTTTAAAATAAAAAAAGGAAAATGAAATTTTAGCTAAAAATTATTTTTGTGAGTTGCAATGTATTGTTGGTTACGTTATTAAACATCAATTTTTTTCAGTGCGGTGATTTATTAAAATATATATTTATGCTCTTTATATGTGTATACATATTTAAAAACCATTTTATAAAAATTATTGTTTGAATAAAGTAAACAGAAACAACTAAAATCCATTAAAATTTTGTATATTATTAAAAATTATCATTACAAAAATATTATTCAAAATTTGTGAAGTAAATATATAAGTAAAAGATTATAATAAAATTTGGGCGATATTATTGACTCGATAACATAAGAGGTCCATTTATTGACCATGTTGGTCAAAAAGGTGTTGTTGTTGTTGTTCTAAAAGGTTTTGAAAACATTATTACAATAATAATATAATATTGATTATTTTCTAAAAGAAACCCATTCCATACTTTTAATATGTTGTATTTGTAACATGTATTACTTATCGCCATCAGATCCTGCAGGACATCCTGGATGCTCACATAGAGCAATATAGCGCCTTGGAACTCTCCCCCATGCACTCGGTGGTTAACCATAGGCGATACTCCCATCGCCTGCGAAATTTGATAAGCACTCCGATGAAGCGGTACAGTGTTACCTCGATAATACGCCTCAACCCGGAATACGCTATCAAGCAGGTTTCCAACATTCACAATCTCCTCTGCGATATATGCCAAACCATCGAGGAGTACTTTACGTATCCCCTACTTGGAATCATTGCTATATCTTTTCTATTCATTCTCTTTGATAACTTTTACATCCTAGAAGCTATTTTAAACCCCAAAAGATTGGATGTCTTTGAGGCAGACGAATTCTTCGCCTTTTTCCTCATGCAACTGATATGGTATATAGTAATTATAATACTGATCGTAGAGGCCAGCAGTCGCACGATTTTGCATAGCAACCACACTGCCTCTATGGTGCACAAGATCCTGAACATCACCGATGATCCAGAGCTGAGGGATCGCCTCTTTCGACTTTCCTTGCAATTATCTCACCGGAAGGTTCTTTTTACAGCCGCTGGTCTCTTTCGTCTGGATCGTACTTTGATTTTTACCGTGAGTTTTTGTAATATATTTAAAAATTCAATTTAATTTTAGTTTAATTTATTTACAGATTACTGGGGCTGCCACTTGCTATCTGATTATCCTCATTCAATTTCGATTTACACATCACTTGGAGGAGGTCACGCAAAATTTCACAAATCACTCGCATCCCATACATGTGGGGGACTAATTAAACAATTCAATTATTAAATATATATATGTAAAATATTCTAAGCAACGCAAAGTATGCGAACAAAAAGTACAAAGAAGAAAAAGTGAAATAAAGTCACATTTAGTAATTTATATGTTTTAAATCTGGTGTGTTTTGGATTTTATTACTTATTATTAAATTATTATACTTTATATAAACTTCGTCTTACCGAAGTAAGTTTCCTTTATAGATTTCTATTAATTTACACTTTCTATTGATTAACTGTAGTCAGAGCAGCAGCAAGTCGGATTGGCTCACTTCAATGTGACTATTACGAATGTATTAAACAAGTAAAATATAGATATTAACTTTCAAAACAATTTAATTTCTTAAGTTGCGGTTGATTGCGGCGATTGTGATGATGATGACACTGAATTCTTCTTTTTTTTATTTAACGCACAAAACTTTTTGTATCGTGTATCTCACAGCCAAACCTACTTGACTGTAGCATTCTTCCCTGTTTTTAAATATATTAAATGTTATTTTTAATGAGGAAATTATTATATAGTTTTTATATATTATTATTTTGTTATCATTATTATTATTATTTTTAAATTTTTATATTCCAATTATTCCATTAATATTTCTTATTTAACGAACAAAACGAATAACAACTAAATGTTACGTTCAGTTTGCCTTACGTTGCGTTACGTCAAGAGCAGCAGACTAAAGGCTGACTGCTACGACACTGCCTTCAACTGACAAAGGCTGCTTAAATCGAGTGGAAGTGGTTCCTTCCGAACTATGAACAATTTGAAATGGAAATCTTTGTCCCAGACCCAAATTCGTTGTTGGGAAATGATCCGACCCAATTCCAAACACACTCCCATATCCGATCGATTATGCTCCACTTTGCAACATTGCAACATAATCGCCGGCCGGCGGTAAGTGACCTTTTGGCCCCAACTGAACACTAATCCGCATACGCACGAGACACCGGAGGCGAAGAGAACGAATAATCCAATAAGGAGACCCGGCTAAAACCACGACATCTGATTGTTTTATTGCCTCATTGGCTTTCATTTCCCCGGCCCGAGGGAGTTGTGGCCCAGTAATATGCGAAATGGAGGCCCATGGAGGTCGAAACTGTGTTCAGCTTACATGTGTTTGCGGCTATTCGATGGCAAATCGTGTGTTGCCCGGTGTTCAGTCAGCGCTAATCATCACGATTAGCCGCCTTGATAAGGCTTCGACAATTTGTTATCAATTTCGGTTTATACTTTATGATTTGTTTACTTTTCCACTCGTCATCCATTGAATTGTGCGAAAATCCGATCAGTTCTACGAAAATCCACGTTCATATTAATTTTCCCCATCGTAGATTGTGCATTTGTAAAGTATGACCTAGATCAAATCTAAGTTGACTTCGATAAGATCTACTTGTTCTCAGCTGTTGCTTTAGCTTCCTTAAAAATTAAATAAATTATATTAGGTGTTAGTTAATAACTATCTTAGTATATAATTAATTATTATTATAATAAAGAAAAGAGAGTTTAATATTGTTGAATAATTCCTAAACTCCTTGCTTTGAATAGAGATTGAAGTCATTCTTGGGATTTCCGATCAGGAATTCATAGCTATATTTTTATAGAACTTTAACCATTATCCTTTCTCGTAATTCCTTTTTACCTAACCGTTTTAAGATCAGTATAAAAAATTAAAATATTTATATAGTTTTTACCACTATTTTTATCTAGTGATTCTTTCATGGGAATGCAGTTTGAAAGTCATGCTTGCGCTTCAGATTTCATATAGTTTAATTTAAAAATTCAATGGCAAAACTATGGAAGTCCAAGCTCAAATTAACCCAAACACCCTCTCACACACACACACACTTTCACACACACGACTTTCGCGCTCTTCTCAAGCCCATTTTCATTTGTACACACAGAGAAAATAGGATTCAAATGGAAGTACTTAGGCAAAGAAATTCTATACAGAATGCTTTATATTTTGTGTGTTATAAAAAACTGAAATATTAATTAAATAATATTAATTATATTAAACTATCATGGAACAAATTATTATTCAGTATTCTTTATTTATAATTCTACTTTTAGTTTGGAAAAGCAATTATATTAATCTCCTTAATTAGACACTAAACAGTTGGGATTTAATAAGGGGGCGTAGTACAGGCCATCCCCTATTGCCATAAGTTCATAAGAATATTAATTACACTGCAAAAAATGCTGAATTTAATCAGAGTGAGTAATTCGAACAGAATGCTGACATTGAATCGATTCGATCTTTGTTTAACACCCAAAGCCAAGTGAAACTGCGACTGCAAAAATAGCTATGCCGAGACGGTTATGAAAATAATCCTTCTTAATATTATATAATAATATAATAAATATTATAATTATAAACTTAGTTAACTTTATTAATTAAATTATAAATTTTAATAATATTTAGTCTTATTAAAGCTTAAGAAAATATTTAAAGTACAGTTTAAAAGTCATTCTTAAATTTTTGTACATAGGCAAGATTACAAAGGACTCCCTCTTCTCGCATAACTTTATAAATTCGAGAAATAGAAGATGGTTTGCATACTTCTTAAGCATTGAATTTAATTTAAAAATGTGTACTACTATTTTCCAAATTTAAAGAAAATAGTTTTCCTCCCTTTTTTAGTTCTAGATTTTATTAATTTTTTTCAGGGTGCATTACCAAGCGTCGCACTTGACTGTCATTCATGAGCCGCCGAATAGATGAACAAACGGGGACCGCTCCGCTACACTCTGCTCCGCAGCCTACCGCTCCTCAGTCTCTCGCTGCCGCCGACTGCGCTGCTCCGCGCCGCTCGAGCGGATAGGTCCGTTCGCCGAGAGTCCGCCGCACAGTCGTTGTCGCGTCGCCGGGCGTAACGGTGCCATTGTTCGGAATTTATACGGAATTTCACGCATTTTCCCCACCAGCAGCGTCCACTTTTCCGGTCTCTCTAAAAGAAAAAGAAATAATCCTGCACGTTCCAAACGTTGTGTCCACACACATCCTTATCGAATTTCAATTTCCTTGCCAGGATAAGGCATAACCGACGACGGCGACAAAAATATTGGAAATAGGAAACTGTGATTTGTTTCTATTTAGCAAATAAAAGTCAAGTGAGTGCCTAGCCAGGAAGCTAGAAAAAAATAACAGGAAATATGGGGAGGGAGCTGCATGTGTCGAGTTCTTCTTTAACCCATATCGCGTAGTTTTTTTCCATTTAACGAATTAACCATTGGCTTGATTTGGCTTAATTCCCGACGGACTTATTAAGATTACAGGCCATTAAAAGAAATGAACTCGGCAAGAAAGAAAAAGCAGTCGCCAGACATGAATTTATATTCGAGCCTACGATACCTACACCTACGTATATTATACACTCTCATTGTGTTTATTTATATTTGAATTGCTTGGAGAATATAGAAGCAACGGAATGCAAGACAAAGGGCTAACAGCAACCTGTTGATTATATATTATATAACAATATATAATATATTCCACACTAGCGCCTCAAGAACTAAGTGCGCATACGACCTGTGGGCCAGGTCAAGCTTGGTTCAAGCTAAGTGATTGCAAATATCAATTGCATTCGCTAGTAGCTTTAATATTTCCTTAAAGCTTTAGAGGGAGGGAAACATGTATTCCATAAATGCATTTTATTTTATATAATTTTGATTGACAGCCTTATTAAAAAGTATTAGAATGCGCAAAGGGAATAATCCAATTTTCTGAGGATTCAAAGTTGTCTAGACATCGTATATACTTTGGATCCTCAAGGAAAGTAGATGAAAAAAAAACTATTATTTAAAAATATCGTGTTAGTAATGGTTATTTTAATTTGCAATTTAAAAAAACTTTGAACAAAGCCCCTGAAACAATTACAAATACCAGCATTGAACAAACAAAAGATGTTTGCTTATTTATTGCAATTGCGTGTGCTTCTAATAGCTCAAAGTATTGAAAGGAAATTGTTGTGCAAATAGCAAAATATGAATTTATTTAACAATACAAACATTTAAATATGTTTGCTTGGTACGGGCTGTCAGCTAAGGCTACCGACCACCTGTTGTTATTCTATTTTATATATTTTAGCTCTGCAATAAATTATGTATACGACTCGTTGGCGGCTTCAG
Organism: Drosophila pectinifera; assembly: GCA_008042775.1. NCBI lineage: Eukaryota > Metazoa > Arthropoda > Insecta > Diptera > Drosophilidae > Drosophila > Drosophila pectinifera. The sequence goes on along the minus strand of VNKC01001764.1, from coordinate 83,166 downwards.
GTCAAGTCGTTGTTCAATAAAAGCAACTAAGAACAGTTGCGTAGAGTTCTCAGGCTTTATTTCAATTAAACAATGTAAAATGTACATACATATATATATTTTTTGATTCACTGAAAACAATGCGCCCTCAGAAACAAGAAAGTTTCTCATCAGCCTACCCTCTGATTTATTGTATGTTTTCAAACCCTTTTAAAAAATAAAACTGAATGGAAACAGCTGTAAAACAACAAATTACTGAAAGCTAAAGTTTCATGCATATTTAAAGATTAAGGTCTTGAGACCCTTTTGATCCATTATATTTTTCTACACTTAATTTATAAAGAATGCTCACTGTGTGTCAGCTGTAGGGATGACCGATTGACGATTTAGAGACCGTGCTTATACCTGCCAATACCTCTCAACACTCCGATCCATTAGAACTAATAATACCTAATTTATTTTCGAGTTAGCACGCCCATCAGGACAAATGGACCAAAACCACTAATTTATTTATAGTTTTATTTCGTCGCGAGTATTTCCGCCGTTGAAGGTTGCGAGCATATAATTACATGCCAATAGCTCACTATCAAAGAACTCGCCAAGCAAATACAAAGCAAATCGCATTGTTGATACGAGGTTCTCTTTTTACAAACTGCGTCGAATTTGCGATTTGTGGTGACATCTCAATGCCAGAGTTTGTGGTTGACTGGGAGGGACTGGGATATAGCAGAAAAATCTGTGTAGGTGTTATGAGATGATCTCTAAATATCAGGTTTCCAACACAGTTTCGTCATACATACTAAAGCGGTTAGATACTTTAATAATTATAGTAAGTTGCTTTCTATTGCATCAATGCACTTCACTTAATTTGCAACTAACTGGCAGTTTTTAACTAAATTCTTAACAATTCCTTGTCGAACTGGTACTTTGTAGTTAACTGAAATTTATTCTTTACAATATGCTAACTTTCACTTTGGTTTTATAAGTGAGTTCAGTGTTCTCTTTGCATTTGCATAGAATATTCATAAAGCGTTCAGTGCTTTCGGGGAATATGTTCATGAGAAAGATCAACAGACTTGAGTGGAAGACCCACACGCCCGCTAAATTTAATAATGAATATGAAAAAATATCTCGGTCTGCCGGAAATTTTGAAAACTTAATTGAAGGCAATTATTCAGTGTTGTCGGTGGATACATGTGAATGAATCTCTTGTGCCTCTGGCCTGCTCTTGATCTAATTAAATTAACTTAGAAATGTAGGATGAACTCCGCACGATGCACCTGTCCAATGTCCACTTCAATTAAAACTCAATGTGTCCCCTGGCCACAATTGTGAAGACAATAAAAAGGCGCCGACAAATGCCCGACGACAGTCATTCATCATTCAAAAGACATAATCATATCAATTTACCCGACACAAGAACACACAGCTGACACGCTCCCGAATCAGCATTATATATGCTGATATATATGTAAATATATATATAGAATCGTATTCGTATTCACATGCAATAACGGGAAGTGTCAAAGACCCAACCATAGCTCACAGCGGGGTCAATTGATAGACTCAATTATGACGATATATCGCAGAGATGCGAGCTCTTCTTCCCCAGCCCCACATATATCCAAAGAAATTGTATATTTATATGCTGATGTGATACATAAGGTGGTGGAAACTCTGTGCAGATCGGTCCACTAATTGTCTGGCGATGGGCTTTTGATAAGCGATAAGTGCAGTGCAGTTCAATTTCCTCAATTATCTACGACGGCTTCCTCATGGCTCTGTCAACCTAGAGGTTCAGAATCAGCTTATCGCTGTACAGTCGAGATCCGCTATGAGGAATTTATTCAATAAAATTTATAAGCTATATAAAATAGCTTTAATGTAGATAATAATTGACTAACATAACATTAAAATGAAACTATTAAATATATTTAAATTCTAATAAATTCTTTGCATATGCAAAAAAATGTTGCAAGCCCTTAGAAAGGACTACAACAAATTACGAAATATTATTATTATAATTTTTTTTTGCTAAAGAACAAACTGTAATAATTTGCTCAAGTATCCTTTGTTTGGAAGTAAGACCCTTTATGATAAAGAATTTTCCCAATTTTTTAGAAAGCTAAATCAAAACCAGCGACAGAGTCTAAACAATTATAAAACCACATTTTATAGTAAAGTCATGTGTTCATTTGTGTAATGTTGTTAATCTTATACTATATATATATATATACTATATAATATATAATTAATCGTTCTTTACTTATAATTATATTTTTTTTGTAATTATATTGCTTTTGTGTAAAAGCACAATGTAATTGCCAACTGATGTCCAGACTCACTATCATAACTAATTAAAACACCAAGTCTGAGAGTGTCATGGGAATCGTTGTAATTATCACCACTGAAATGGGATCCGATTATACTTCTATATCTATATATGTATATGACGCGCATTATTGTCGCATTCTACATCGGTGTAAACAGCAATTTAAAGTCACGCTTTGCTTAAATTGACTCAATTATATTGATAAAAATAGACGGAGAAGAGTATTTGCCACTAAATAACGTGACTGCACTTTGTGCATTCTGTATTTCTTATTATCTTTGGACTCATTGTTTGGCACTTTCTTTGTTCTCGTTGCTTCTGACCATATTGTTTACTTAAGACATTTGTTTACTTAATACATTTGTTTACTTAATGCATTTATACATAAGTACTATATTTTATAAATATTACATTATACATTTTTTGATTGTATTTGCTCTGTGATTGAAAGCCCTAAAAGTAGGCAAACATTTTCGAGTTAGTTGAATTACAGTTAGTTTGTGGATTAAATTGAAAAAAAGGTGTTTTTAAGGTTTTATGTTAAAAAAAAAAATCTTGAAGTATACATATAAAATTGAAGAAGTTTTCTTGCATTTTTTTAATTTTAAGAGAATTAATTTTCCTGCAAGCTTATAGTTTTTAAAAATCATTTGGGTTATCTTATGAGATTGCATAAATGAAAAATTGCTATAAAAATCAAGAAACTTTAAGAAAATAAAAAAAATATATTACAAAATAAAATAAATAAATCAGAGAACAATTTATTACCTGCTTAAGCTTATAGACTCTATTAAAGATAAAATGATGATATGCAGCCTGCTTCTGTTTGTTTATTTACTGGCCTGTCACTGATATTTGTTTCTAAACAATATCCAATATATCTCTAAACAATATCCATATCTTCTATATTCGTATTTTTGCCATTTCTATATTGGACACTGAACTGGTGTCTGTGTGATGTACGCATATGGTATTATTATTAACTTGCATATCATTACAGAGACCATTACACACAGCGTGAGCCGTGAGCTGGGAGCTGGGAGCTGGTAGCCAGGAGCCGGGAACCGTGAGCCGTGAGCCATGCCAACACAAAACAGCGCCATGTGGGGCCAGAAGAGCAATCGCAAGTTAATTATCGGCATTTTTGGCTTCTGCCTGGGACTGTTCGGCATATTGTGCGGAATGTTCTGGGGGGACCTCTTCAATTGGATCATGCAGAAGGTAATTCCCACCGATGACAAGGGATATAGACTCGAAATCAAATTAATAAATAATAAGTGAAAGTAATAAATTTGACTACTAAATTACTAAGCCAATCAGCGACCCAGAAAGTAAGGATGTAATGATTAACTAAGCTTACTACCTAGCTTAATTAAATCCCTTTTATTTAACTCAGTTTCTAATGGCTAAATAAATATAAATTTATTGAATTATTAAAGCTTTAGGAACCGGAATTCCTTTGATATAATTTCTTAACCTTAAAGATCTAGCTTATCTCCCTAGCTTAATTTAATCCCTTTTATTTAACTCAATTTCTAGTGTTTAAATATTTATATATATATATATTAATATAGCTCAAGGAAACGGAATTCCTTTAATATCATTTCTTAACCTTAAAGATCTAGTCCAGGTTCAAGATCAGATTCAGGTTCCGCCATGTGTTAGTCCGCTTGGATGATTGGACAGCTGCTTTCGATTAGCGGGAGTCAAAGGAAAATCAGCCGCCTCAATTGGGGCGAGTCAGAGATCGAGAGAAACCCATTCAGATTCTCAATTAATCACAATTAATCTCAATCTCTATTCTTTGACAGGAAATGGCCCTGGCGCCCGACACACGTGTCTACGCCAATTGGAAGAGTCCGCCGCTGGACCTCAGTCTGGACATCTACCTCTTTAACTGGACGAATCCGGAGGAGTTCGGCAACCTCTCCTCGAAGCCCATCATGCAGCAGGTGGGTCCATATCGATTTACCGAACGACCCGACAAGGTAGACATCACCTGGCATCCGGAAAATGCATCCGTGAGCTATCGCCGGCGCAGCTTCTTCTACTTCGATGCGGCGGGCAGCAGCGGAAGTCTGGACGACGAGATAATTACTATAAATGCGGTGGCTTTGGTAATTAATATATAGAATTAATTTGAACTTGATTATAATAATAATAATAATATATAATTTCAGTCCGCAGCTGCCACGGCCAAGCACTGGCCGGGAGTTAAACGAGCCATGGTCGATGTGGGCCTCAAGATGTACGGCGCCGAGATGTCCGTCCAGAAGACAGTGGACGATCTCCTATTCACAGGTTATAGCGATGCCATGATCGACGTGGCCCTAGCCGTGCCTATTTTCGGGGACGACGTTAAGGTGCCCTTCGACAAGTTCGGCTGGTTTTATACTCGAAATGGAAGTGCAGATCTCACGGGTGTGTTCAATGTCTTCACGGGTGCCGATCACCTGGCCAAGCTGGGCCAGATGGGCTCGTGGAATTATGTGAACAACACCGGCTTCTTTTCCTCGTACTGTGGAATGACCAACGGGTCCGCCGGAGAGTTCCAGCCGCAGAATCTCAGGCCAGGCGACAGTGTCAGCCTCTTTACGCCGGACATATGTCGCTCGATTCCGTTGGATTATGTTGAATCGCTTGAAATCGAAGAGCTGGAGGGCCTTAAATTTACGGGAGGACCTCGTTCTGTGGATAATGGTGAGATATAATGAGATATTATTGGTAATTGCATGTATTTCATAAGAAACCTTTTCAATTGACTTTAAATCTATGGTCATTTCAGTGGCCCTTCTGATTAAATAAGATTTGGTTGACATAGGGTGGAATGTTAACCCTTTTAATCGCTTTAATTAAATCTGCCAGTGAATTGTTAATTTGTTGTTGACGCTGTTACACTAAACATTGTGTAAACATGTTTAATTGCTAATTAACCGGGTAATTAAAAAGCTGGTTGCCTAAATATTACCGGGATAGCTCCGGACCAGAGTTCGCTTACAAGAAACATTTCCTTCCTTTTTCCAATACTTTAAACTATATATTTTTGTTAAATCAGAAATAGTTGTAATAGTCTTGTCTTTTGTTCAAATTTAATTAGCTAATGTTTGTGCTATTCAATTGTTTTAGTAAATTTATAATTTATTATCTTAACATTTTGACAGGGCTATATCCGAATGAATAATATAAATACCTAAAACATTTACATTTTAAAGGCGTTTATGAAATAAGCATATTATTCACATAAAGAGGACGCTTAATTTCTAGCCTCTCACCCACTCTTCGTCTAAAAGTAACGGTCTTCCGCTCTTTCCTCTCTTTTCCTATTCGCCAAACTCCTCTTTGTTGTGGAGCTCTTTACTTTAAGTAGTCCGGATCATAATGCAACACATATATAAGGTGGTCTCATAGCGAGAAATGCTCTCTTTTGAGAAAAGTATTTTGCTAGTTTACTATCTCGTTCCAGTGCTTGACTTTTTTTGAGAGCGGAGAAAGAGAGCAGAAAAAGTTTAACGTCATCAACAAAGCTGATGAGACCATCTTATATAGTTGCATCATGGTTCAAATATACGCCACACGTCGCCCTCGATCTCGGGAGTAATTATTTCTACGGGATGACTTAATTGTTGTTGTATTAATTGTAGTTTTCTAAAATATAGTATATATTAGAGCTTTATGTTTTTATGTTACTTTTATACAAACGTTCTCTGGTTTTGTTACCAAAGCTCTTAAACAGTAAAGGAATCATTTTAATACTGATTTACCAAACAAATGATTAAAAAATGAAACTTGGGAAAAACTAAGGCATTTTTTGCACTTCTTTTCAAATTATTTATATATATATTATATTATATATATATTATATTATATATATATTATATTATATATATATTATATTATTTATTACTTTTATATTATATGTTTATTGATTTCTCCCTCTTTTTAATATTATTCCAGGCACTCTGTATCCGGAGAACCTTTGCTATTGTGGCGGTGAATGCGTTCCTTCGGGCGTAATGAACATCAGTTCCTGTCGCTTCGGATCGCCCGTGTTCATGTCCTATCCGCACTTCTTCAACGGAGACCGGTATTATGTGGAGCAGGTGGAGGGCTTGGATCCCCGGCAGGAGGATCATGAGTTCTACATGGTGGTGGAGCCCAGCACGGGAATTCCCCTGGAGGTGGCAGCCCGATTGCAGGTGAACATGCTGGTGGAACCCATTGACGGGATCAGCCTATACACGGACATTCCGAGGATATTCTTTCCGCTTATCTGGTTCGAGCAGAAGGTGAGAATCACCCCGGAATTGGCCGATCAGCTGAAGGTGCTACCAATCGTACTGATATCCGGGCAAATTTTCGCTGGCGTCTGCCTGGCCGCCGGACTGATCCTGCTGTGCTGGGCACCGGTGATGCACCTGATGTCCTGGTGCAGGAGTCACAGATACGAACTGAAGACCCAGGGCAAGAGCAATGGCCAGTTTAAGAGCCGCTCCCAGTTCTCCAGTGCCGAGGAGCTGAAGTCCAAGGCCTCCACCACCTTGGCCGGCGAGAAGAGTGCCAGGGGATCGCCGGACAGTTCTCCGCTCCTCGAGAAAGTCCGAAAGCCGGTCATCATTAAGTCGCAGACGGGCGAGAGTGTGGTCACCACGTCCACAGCAATCAGCGATAATAAACAGGATTAAATTGGATAATCTCTGGGAGCATCTCAGCCATTTATCTAGCTAGTTAAGCCGTCCTAGTGCTTTAGTCTTAGTACCTAGTTTAGTGACACTCTAAAACTTGCAACGAAATTCCAACCATTCCCCGTGCCTATGCCAAAGATTAGATAGCTCCGAAGTCCATCTTCTTTAAGCTAACGAATACTCTTTTTACATTCCCTAGTTGTTAATAAATATGTTTTGTATTTAAAGTGTTTTCTTGACCAAGAGAGTGTGTCAAATTAAATATTTTATATAAAACTTATGGAATTTTCTTTGGGGATATTTTTTATGGTCTGTGAAAATAAATAAATCTAAATAAATAAATAACCAAATCTAAATAATAAATAACCAATCTAAATAAATAAATAACCAAAATCACACAAAAATTGTTAAAGACAAGCAGCTGGCTTGGGTATACCCTTCCTTCATCAGTATCAACCGTCTAGACCCGGTTGGGAATTCTAGTGCAAAGCTTCTTTGTGCTAATGATAATTACAGGAACAATTTTCATAAGTCTTTATCAACAAACATCTTTATTATCTCAATAACAATTATACAAAAATATTTATATTTAATATATAGTATCAACTTTAATAATCTAATCAACACTCTAGATTTGATCATGAATTTCTCATTCTTTGTGTTTTGATTTTTTTTCGAAATCGTAAACTTAGAGGCAAAGAGACTAAGACTTAAAGTACGACAATATTTGCAATATCACAAATGACCCAACTTAAATAACTAAAATACGAATCGAAAAGGGAAAGGACTTGGGCTTGGATTTTCTTGTACTATTACTTCTTCATTTTATAGCCCTCGGTATAGCCATAGCTATCGGCCACTGAAAAATAAAACAAATATTTAATTAGTTACAAAATTATGTTGAGAAAAGCATAAGAATATCTTACTCTCGTAGTCCTTGGAATAGCATTCAAAGAATTCTCCGAGAAGTTTGCCAGGAGGCAGTTCCCAGGTGGCAGTACCACCATATTTGGACGGCAAGGCACTGGCCTCAATGTGAGAGATCAGGGACTTGTAGTCCTTTCCGTGGAAGAAGATCTATTAAATATAGGTTATATATATAATATACAAAAAATCAATTAATCTTTTCTAGCAACTCACCCTCTTGCGCAGCTTTTCACGAATGAATGGTTTGAATATGGCAAAGAGCATATTGAATATATACGAGTTATTCACAATGTGAACCGCCTTCAGTCTCATGCATATACATTCCTGAATATAATCCAGCAGCATGGCGGCAAACGACGGTGTAAATTGTGTAATGTGGCTAAGGGGCAAGCCTGCAAAATCATATTAAATCGGCTCATTAAACATTTTCAAGCGATGTGTTATTTTTAATAGTCAATTACCCTCCATATCGATGATAACCACGGCTCCGCAAATTTGTGAATACGGCTCCACCATTGAACCCAAAACGGTCAACTGAATGCCACGGAACAGATCCACCAGCGGCACCTGCGATGGCTTCCATTTTTCTAGAATATAAAATATATATTTAAATATTTTTTATGTTAACAATAAAGCAGGAACATACTGCCTGCTTCCAGAACCAAAAGTCGGCGACCATGTTGATCTCTTTGGGGCAGCAAATTCAGAATATTTGCCTCGAAAACATTTCGCAATTTGTCGGGAACTATGTTCTCGCAAGCAATTCCGTACTTCAGCTTCATGTGATAAAAGTTCTTGAGCTGGAAGTATTAGGTAATAGTTGTTAAATATTTTATATATATATAATAATAATATAAAATAATTACGAGTTTTATAGGAGGATTAAGCATTTTAAAAAGTAGATTCATTAAATATTAAGAAGGCAAAAATACAATTTTAAGCTTGTTTTTCATTTTTCTAAAAAATATAATAGTATATAGGCTTAAAAACAAGATTCGAATTTTTTAAAGGATAATGCAACTTCTTTCTTTAATTTTTTTTTAATTTTAAAATTAAAATCTAAGTCAGAAGGTTTTAATTTTAAAGCTTTATAAGCTTCTTATACAAGCACTTTAACTACGAGATTTCTAGGAGGATTAAGTTTTTTTGAAAGATGAGAAACAGAAATTGAATTTTTCAAAGGATAATGAAGCTATTTTTTAACCTTCTTTAATAATTTTTAAATAAAACAAAGCGACTTAAAGTTTCTTATACAATCACTTTAAAAACTCACTCTTTTCAAGGCACTCTCTGGATAGTAATGACAAGGACGCAGGAACATCATCATGTACTCATCATCCAGCGGCAAATTCAGGTACTTTTCGTCTATAAAAAATATAAATATTAATTTAGAGCACAAACTAACAGCATTTTTAGAGTTGCCGCACTTACTTTGAATAAGTTCCCGGAGGTCCTTGATCGCCTGCTCCTTGACACCGGGCAGCTCCCGCAGCTCGTCCTGTGCCTTCTTCAGAGCCCACTCCGGTGCCTGCTCCTTGTCCATGCGGATCTTGGCCGTGCCCAGATCGATGTAGGGCAGCTTCTGCTCATCGTAGCTAATGCACTCCGCCTTGCCCATGCTGATGATGATTCTATCTGGGATCTATCTGCGATGTGGTATCCGTGATCTCCGCTAGGTGTTCACCGGCTCGAGCTGCAAACGAGAATAAAATTGTTTAAATCTCGACTCGAACATTTTGAGTTGTTTGGCAAGCGTTTCCTCAATACGATTGGCACAACTGGGTTACTTCCGCAGCTTGGCCGAAAGCAAGAGCCAAAGCAAAAGCGGCAACAGTTCAATGCCTTGCTCCAATGGAAACTGTCCTATGTATATATATAAATAGACACAACACAGAGAAAAATATTTATACAGAATGAGGGTCAACTATATCTAATTTCCTATCGAAGTAAAATATAAAAATACTTGTCAATTTAATCTTTGCTTGCTTATAATTAGATATTTTCATATTTTCAATGTTTATTATTACATATTAAAATACAAAGGATTTATGGCTAAATTGACTTTTATATAAATGGTAAAAATTATTTTAAACATTTTTTTTTAATCAATAAAATGTATTAAATCCACTTTCTTGTTGTGTGTAGACTTTATGCATGACTCAATGCTGATCTTCATTAGCCACAACGGAAGAAGCTGCCGCCGGACAAACAGGTAAATTTATATAGATACTATACTCGCAGATAGACAGATAAATAGATAGCATAGAATAGTGCCCAAAACTGGTCGCACAACGTGCTTCCTATGGCTAAAGTCGATGGAGGTAGATGTGGATACCCTCACCGCAAAGGTTACCTAAATTCGGTCAGGGTTCTTGGACACTTCGCAGGTCATCTGTCAAAAATCTTTCAGAATCAGCGTGAAGGGGTCACGGAACTCGTATATTTTTAAATATAATATTTTTAATGACAATCAAGAGCCACGAAGGTGAAGGCACTTTAATTAAGTTTTAAAAAACTTTAAATAATATTTGTAATGATAAATAAAACCTATAATCACTTTTTATTATTTTAAAATTGAATCGAAAGATCATTAAAATATCTATTTAAAGGCTTGGATTATAAAACAACAAAATGGAAACTACTACATATTTATACTGAATTAAAATCTATCTTATTGGGTTCCTGGTACAACAACTTTAATTTAACATGGCGGAATATGCACAAGAAAATGTATCTAGACAAATGTTGATAGAAACATGTTGATCATAACCCATTTTTGATGCTAACATATTGATAGTATACATTTTTTATGAATTTCAGGTCGGTAAACGAACAGATCGAAAGACAGATGGATTGACAAACGGACAGTTAGACGTACAGATAAAAAATGTACACATTATTTGGGTTCAAAGACGCCTCTTTTGAGCTGTCATTTATATATTAGATTGGCATTAACCTATCCCCTATTGTTACTACTTTTTTAAGGGTCCTGGTACTCATTTATTTGTCGTGCAAAGTAAATCCTATTAATATATATTATATTTAATTTGTTTGTAAGGGTCTACGATATTCAGTATGTTAACGAAAACTCTTCCTGTCTATTTTATTTCTTTAGTTTTGATTTTTTTGCCTACTTAGGCCGAAACGTGCGCCGCCCCTTTGGCTCGCAGACGACTTGGCAACACCTTGGCTAGCAAAACAAAATCGAAAAAAACTAAAAAAATAATACCAAAACGTTATACAAAAAAACACACGATGACGTATCAATTTTGAGCCGGCGGCGATCTATGCCCCGTCATGAAGGACTTGACAATGGCAATAAAAAAACTTGGACGCAAGATCTATAAGTTACAGAATCTGGTTGGGCTAGCCCCGGTGTAGTGCAAATCGCTGACCATTAAATCTGATTTACGGCTGCTCTTGTGATCCAAAGCAATTAGTAAGTTTTTTTGATAGTGGTTTTTTCGAGCGGTCACCACCGGGCGAATGAAGGTAAAAGTCAAGGCCAATTGTAGAGACTGGTGGATACATTAAATTGGAGTTAAAAATAAAAAACGTTGGGCTTTTCTGTTTTGTCATTCTGGCAGTGGCTTTATGTGACTTTATGATATTCGTTGACTTCCAGAAATTTCGTCAATGGATCTTGGGTAATTTATGCCTCTTATTTACTTTGGGTTTTTGTGTTTGACTTGGCGAAGTTTGCTGTGGAGTTCAACAGCCCATAAAGTTATGCGCATACTAATTTCTTGGTCAATCTTCTCTCCGGGTGTTGTAAAGTCCAATTAAATAATACAAAAAATATAGTGACCGAAGATTTGGGTGCGACATGCGAACAGGAAAATAAAGTAAAACAACTAGGCGTAATCTTAGTTTTGAGACAGTTTTCTCGACACAGGTTCCGTGAGTCACGAAATGGCCAATTACCCGCATGCAAAATGTCAAGTAAATTGCTCTAAAAAAGGGTTCATATCAAGTTGTAATGCGCAAAAATTACTTGAATAAAAATATCATCAACTTGGGCAATTTATTTCAGTCACAGCCTCCATTAGAGCTAATTTGTTTATCGTAGGCACTCTAAAAAATAGAGTAGGCTTGACAAAACATTATTCTCTATTTCGTTTTTTATTGCTTCATCAGGCGAGTATCGCATAGGTGCTAATTACCAGGAACTGACCTTTGATCAGTAACTTTAAATTATTCTCTTGACGTTCTCCACTTAGGGAATATCGTGTTTAATTTTAGTCACTCTGGGTGCGAAGCGAACTCATGATGATTCAGCTGAATCTGGTTTTGCCTATATACAAGTTTTTATATATATATGTATGTACATAGGTTGGACTTGGAGAGGACTTAATATTTATTGCAGTTGCGATTCCTTTTAAATGAACTTGAACTTTTATAAACGGGTTTACGATATAAAATATTTCCATTGAAAGTGTAGGAAGAGTCGGCTAAATACTCTTGCAATTTATGGAGGGAAATCAGATTCTTTAATGTTGCTAGGACCCTTAAAGGATCTATAAAATAAATGTATTATACTGATATATAAATTCAAATTAAATGAGAAAATACTAATATTAAGTACTTCACTTTGACTTAAAGAATATTCTATTAAAATGATATCTTCATATGCATTTATTATATTTAAAGTTTTTTTCATATATATTGAAAGTGATATATTTAATTATTACATTATTGTCAATATAAGAATACCCCTTTTAATTCTAAATAATAATAATAATAAACATATTGATAGGTAAATGTTAAATATATTTGCTATTCATTTTGTGGGTGAGTACCGGCTATTAATACAGACAGGTTAAGCATAGACAATGTCCACTATTGAGATCTGCTCATTTTTTACTCTCCTCTCTCCTCTCTTTTTCTTTCGCTTTCAATGCCGTAAGTAAAAAAAAATAATATATATATATAAGTAAACCAATTTGTTCTTCTTAGCATCACCATTTATGGTCATCCCAGCGAACTCCTACTTAATAATTTTATTCTGTTAATTAAAAGAAGTATTTTTAGTATTGAATGGTATTTCTTCAAAGAACTTAATTTAACGACTTCTCGAATAACAAACAATAAACTATGTACTTTATATAGATTATCAGCCTCTAAAAAACAATTCTTTATCTAAGCTGTTCATTATTGGAATCTCTTTAATAAAATTAAGGGAGTACCACAAATGAAAAGTAGAAATGAATATAGAAACAAAATTATAATAATAATAATAATAATAATAATGAAGAATGTTGAATGATTTGAATTCAGAATAATTTAAATTTCTATTTTAATTTTTCAGAGATAATAGAAAACAAATATGGGCTTCGGATATTATTATGGTTTTAACCAATATAACTACCATTTCGGTGATGGTTCCTTTTTTTAATGTTCCGCTTATTTACATATTTTTTGCTTAAACAATTTCAATACAATTTAACTTCTCATATTTTAACTGACTCTATTCACCATTAAGAGCTACGTGTGGATTGTTTTTTAAATTTATTGCCGGTTAAAAATCAAGTATATATACTTCATGGCTCTGAAAATCCTCGTTCTGCCTGTTACATACATTCTTGGTTAGCACTAAATTATAAAACCCTTGTACCCTATGGGTACCGGGTATACAAACCAGGAAAGCCTTGAAACATCTTAACAGCTACTTAATCAGTGTTTATAAAGCTCGATTACAAGCCTGTTTACTTTTTATGACCCCAAATAAAGCACTGAGATGAGAACTTGTTTGATGTTGTTGTGGTGAAAAATTTCATTCGCCGATCAAAGTTTGAAGATAACAGATAATTACCTACAACTGGTATCCAGAGATACCCCATTAATAGGGGGCATTAGGCGTAATTCACCTACCTCAATGGCTGTATTGTTTCCGTATTTCACAGAATTCCGCTGACCTTTGTGGTCTTTCGCTGGCCCCAACCGAATTGAAATGAATAATTTGAATCCGGACATTGCGGACTCATATAGCGAAGTGCAATTAGTCGACTGTATATATATATATTCAGCTATCAGTCTGAGGGCGGGTATAATGCCAGTTGAAAGAGGGTGATAACTGGTATCGGGAAACAAAAGAGTAGAGAACAAAGGAACTGCAAACTACTCGGATTAAAATTCAGTCATTGAAAGTCTAATCGGGCTATGTCCACCCATATAAACATTCGATTATTGTATATAGATTAGGCCACACAGCAGATATAATCCCGAAAACAAACTGCTACTGTCTAATCAATTTCAAGTTAACTGCTGGAAAAAAAGTATAAAGCGAAACAAAGCGGCCGTTAAATTTGAAATGCACTTAGAAATAAAGCCAGCATGATATGCATAAATAAACAAGGCATATAATAAATGAACACTAGCATTAACAAGCTTGCCATTAAATGCAAATTTCTGTTTTTCGCTTTTTTGCAATTTCTGTTTTTTACAACAGATGACGGTGCAATTGGTGGGACTTTGCCATGTAAACGAAGCCCTTAATACCCTCTGGACTTTATCTAAAATCGGTTAACAGCTATCATCACAGGTTCTACGATTTTATAATAAAAAAATAAATAATATATGTAAATAACTGATTTTGTAATGTGCTACAATTAGTATAAACCTCTACTATATATAGAAGAAATTATATTAAATATATCTTGATTAAGCTTTTCATGTTCCTAAATTCGTCAGTTCCGTATCTCAGTTTATTTTCTATATTAAACGAGTTCATTGGATGTATTATAATAGTCCAGATATTAATAAATTAAATTAACGGAGAAAGATAATAATATTATAATATATAATATAATAATATTATTTTTTGCCTCACAAAGTTTAAATAAGTATATATACCCCATCAAAGAAAAACAATTAATGTAGACAAGACTTGATTTCAAAATGAATGAAGTAAGCTATTTGAATAGCTAATTGAAACTGGAACATTTAGACAATAGACTGGATGATCAAGCAACTATATATACATTTAACCCCGAAATGGGTCAATTCTATTTATTTATAATTATAAATGTGCCATGTACAATGTCAGCTCGGATCAAAAGTCTAAAGTACCTATATCGCGTGCCTTGAATATAAATCTTATAGTAGAAGTAGGCGACTATATATCTACGATTCCATACCAATTAGCCGGTTAGGAGGCAGTCAATGAAAGTGCTTAAATACTTGAAAGGCTAATTGGGCTCAATTAAACACAAGGGAAGTTTTTCCAGTTTTTCCAGTCAAGGTAGAAAATAACCTTTTTCACTTTCAAAGAATATATTCACTTCGATTGCTCTTATACAAAGATAGTGGTTTTGATTATTAAAAAAAAAAAACAATAATAAAAGTTGTGGTTAACCATTAAATTTAATCGAATAATTGACCACAGCAATTTAAACTGATCCGCTTGTGTGAAAAATCTATTAAAATGATGTAGCATTTATGGGATTAATCCATGGAATTACAGTCATTGAACATGTTGAAATTGCAGCCATTGAAAGCAATGTACATTTCTTTTTACTATTATTTTGTGATGGTATTTATTAAATTGGAGTATGGCTGATTATGTGAAAATGTTTTCAAGATTAATTTAATGTTATTTCACAGTTTAACTTACTACGTGAAAATGGATTGATTGTACATTTATTTGAGATATTCATTAAGTAAATATAATTTGTTTTTTAACTACAACTATTTTTTCTAATGAATGGTATATCAAATCTCTATACAGAAATGTTAAAAATGCAATAGAAATACTGGAAATAAATATGGTTTAAATGTTCTTTTTTTTATTTCAGTTCAAAGCGAATTTAAGTAATTAAAATTATTGTTTATAAAAGCACTGACAAGCTAAATCTTTAATTTTGATATGATGTCAAAGATGTCTGCTTGGATATAATATTTATATATTTAGAAAAATTTTTTTTTGCAATCTATTATAATTTATAAAGACATCTTAAGGAAAACATATGATTTCAGTAGTAAGATATTCTTACTGTATAATATTATTATAAATTTCTTACAATGTTATATAATTAGATATGACTATAACAATTCTATTTCTCTAGTTAATATGTAGTTAAATATATAAATACTTGATCTAGGGCAATACTATTCAATAACTCATCGCAGGCCCATAACTGTCTGTAAGCCAGCAAATATATCATTACAATATATCATTACAAGCCACCGGCATTCCTTGACTCACCCACTGAACCGACTCGTCAGAGCAAATAATAAATATGAATATATTCGCATTCGAATCATTCTAGAGAAGCAGGAATAGCCGGTTTCAGTTTCTTTCACAATGCCAAAATCAAGCGACTCGATCGCATGGAGCGGCGACTATAAAAAGTCGCCTTCAGGCCAAGTACGATTAAAGCCGACTTCTGTGGCTGCTATTCAGAAAGATATGTAAATTTGCAAATTCAATAACGGCTTTTGTATTTTTCGCAAGTCTCTCTGGCAACTGGCATCCTTCACTTGGCAAAATGTTAACAATTTGGGTAAATTTCGTGCCCACACACACGCCAGCCCCAAAAGAAGTTTAACTGGTTTTGGGTTCACTTATTTCTCGGTGACTCTTCGCTGCGATCGGCAAGGTCACTTACTATATACACACTGTATGTGGAAATAGAGTTCTCGGGTGTTTGCAGTGCCTGAAAAGGCCCAAATAAGTTACCCAAATAGCGAGTAACAAATAGATAAGTGAGCTGCGGGTAGCATTCATAACAAAACACCCAATATTTTGGCGGCAATAGAGCATACGTTTCCATTGCCCAGTGACTCTGATAATTGGTGTCTGAAATATTTATGAACTGCGACCGTCGATCCCGTGAGTCGATCGAAATTAAATACAGACGTGGCTACTGCAGGGTGCGATGCGTCAATTTGCATTTCAATTGTGTGTTACATTTGCATTCATTAAGGGTAGAGGTGACAGCCGAACCCCGATAAGTGGAACAGCAAGGACAAGCCCCTTACCAGAGCTCCCTAAAATTTCAGATCAATCGGCTTAATATTAATCTAAACTTTTTGAAAGTACACTTCTTAGAAGAAATCTAGATTGATATTTAACTAAATGCCAAAAAATTACACCTTAGAGAGTATGAATAATAAAATTCTTTGTATTTTTGCATTTCATTTGAAAATTGAAAAATTATAATGGAATTAAAATTAAATATTTAAATTATTATTGCCCCTTTCCAGAGCTCCCAAAACTATCAGATCGTTCGGTTTCATATTTTTATTATCTTATAAGAAACCTTATGAAAGAAACGCGCTGAATTAATTGATATTTAATTATATGCCAAAAAATATACCATAGAGAGTTTTAATATTAATATTTTGTAATTTTGCATTTAAATAAAAGCGTATAATAAATATGCCACTTAAATATAATGTTTAATTTATATATTGCTATATTCCGGAGCTCCCTAAACCATCAGATCGATCGGTTTAATAATAATTTAATAGGCAGCTTAATAAACACACAGATATTTAAATAAATGCCAAAAATTACACTTTATAAGTATATCCATAATAATATTTTAAATAATTTTGTTATTAATTAAATGAATAAATTAAATATTTTATTAATATATCTCTGACAATATAAACCTATTTAAAATATGATTTCTCCTGCTAAACATTAAGTCTTTAGTCTCTTTAGAGGCATATTCTATAATAATATAAAAGTAAGTTAATAGACAACTTTACCTAATAATAATCTTCATAATATTTAACCTACTCCTTTACTCTTAGTATTTTTATAAGTTGTTAGACTGTAAGTTTCTTTATCTTGGCCAAAAACACATAATATAACTTTGTAAATTTCTCTCGTTTAATTTTGCTTCCTTTATTTCGCCTTAAACCCCTCCATATAACCCAAAAGTACATTTAAGTGAACAATAACTTTAATAACTGCTTAAAGTAACAATTCATTAAAAGTCACCTCTGTTATTGAGGGAGACACCTGCAGATAATGAGCAACCTACCTGCACGCCCCCTCAACAATTCAAAGCTCACATCTCCGTCTAAATGCAAAAGCCATTATTTTGGCCCATGAAAATTGCTCACTTAACACAACATAACACTCCCCCCGCACACACATTTTCACACACACTCGAATGGCGTAGTTTCCCAGCCGCCCTCATCTGCCCCAGGCCATTTTCACCTAACTTGGCCCCAACCAAGATAACATCAGCTACCGAAGATCAGTGAGTTATGGGTATTATGAACTACTATGGGATCTCTTTTTTTGGGGAGGGGTTTTCAGAGTTATTTCAGAGCCACAGCACGCGCTGACGAAATGCAGCAAACGTCAGCAGGCAAAGCAAGTGGTAATTGTTTTTATGGCCAAAAGCCAGAGCGCCGTAAGTTGCCTTGTGGCAGGTAAGCTAAGGCAGGCCGAGCGGCGGCCCAGGTGGAGTCAGAAAGTGTGTCAACGTAGCTGCGCATGCGCACTACCCAAAATGTATAAAAAATAGGAAAAAATAATATATAACTTCAAATACATTGCCCAAAATCTGCTTTCTATGGAGCATAATGTTAACGCAACTTACCGCAAAAAAAATGGAGAGAAAAATATACGCCTCGAACGGAGCACACAGATATTTAATTATATATTTTTTTGTTAAAATAAGAGATTTCACGTTTCACTGTAGACCAACTTTTTGCAATTGGCCAAAAACGAAGCGAGGCAGGGAGGCGGTGGTGGCGGCGGAGGAGGAGAAGCAGGAGGGGTGTTTATGTTATGTTTGCGGCTTTTATGTTTTGCGAGCAGGACGCGGGCAGGTGCGAATTGAGGTGAGCGAAAAGTGCGGCGACGTCCAAATGGCAACGCGGCTAAAACCACTCTGAGATCGAAAATCGCTCCCGAGCTCTTGTTATTAATTAACTGGCCAACTCAAGCTTGACAAAACGACAGCGGACGGAAAACAAAAATAGAGAGGGAGAGAGAGGGTGGCCCCATAAAGCTCGCTCCGAAGGCCTTACACAGCACTGCGAAAAGCCCAAAAACTTGATTTAAAGCTTTTGGATTAGCATTACTAACTTAAAGTGAATTGAATTTTAATCAAGTTATAATTTTGGTATAAGCATAACCTACGGGAAATAATAAAAATGTAATTTCTAAACTCCAGAATGAATTTACTAAGTTGTACTAAGTACAAATGGATAAGGTTTTAGTTATATCTAAATATAATTAATTAATTAATTAATCTAGGTATATTTATTTTAAGCTAGATTTGTTTTTTTAAATTTACTTTTTTATTTATTATATTTATTAAACTATTATTTATATTAATTTAATTATACTTACAGAAGGAGGAAAATATTAAAAAGGCTTAAAGAACCAAAGCCTTTATTAAAAATATTTAGAGCAGGTGAAAAATGTTTAAAATTATTTAAATACTATTTATAAAATAAATAAAAATTACCAAGAAGTACCAGAGCGTTTATTATGAATATTAAAAGCAGGAGTAAAGTGTACAAAATTATTGTAATATTATTTATAAGAAGGGACTTATACATAAAGAAGGAATAAAATAATGCCAAAGAAACCAGAGCCTTTATTATGAAAATTTAAAGCAGGTGCAAAATGTTAAAAATGACAATGAATATTTATACATACCATGATTAACTTATTATTATTATTATTATTTATATTTTATTCTCTGTTATTTAAGAATTAATGCATTTCTTTGTTTTATTACCTTAAAAATCTATGAAAAATATACATATAAAGTAATCATGAAAAGTAATCAACGAATGTCAATTGCATTGATTCTCAGAGTTGTAAAGGTTTAATTAAAATAAAACATATATACTATAAATTTTTGTAGACAAATATTAAGTAAGATAAACACCAATTATGAAGCCCCTTAGCTTACTAAGATATCTAAAATATTAACAGCAATAATATCTCCCTCTACTTCTGTAAAAATCAATCAAAAATGGGCGGAATAAAAACTGAATGCTGTTCAACACTGGCTGAGATCGGCCAGAGCTAAACTTGAAAACCCAAGAACCGAACCTTGGGTCAAACTTTGAAAAGCTCCAACTGGGTGGCTTGTTTATTATTGATTTTATTGCCTGCCAGAGAGACAATAAACTGGTTTTAATCCACTTGGCGCTATCAGCGCGTGTTAATCTATCAATTAGCCATTTTTCACAGAACCCCATGGGGGCCGAACTTTGGCCACGCTCGAATAATTCCAATTATTTCTGCCTCTTTTCCGCGCCTTTCCCACATTTGTGCTGATTGCAGCAGCAGTTGAAACTGGAATTCTCAACTTTCTTCAGCCACAGCTCAAGGCCACCCGGTGAAGTTCATAGCATTTGTTCTTGGCCGCTTCGCTGGTTTCACTTGGCCATGGTTGCAGTTCTTGTCTTTTTTTTAGCTTAAGCACCATTTCTCGTTATCAACTCTTTTGGGTGTTGGGTGTTGCTGGCTGATAAATTTAACACATTTTTCACCATTTAAGTTATCTAAATTATGGCAGTCATATATGCGGGGGGAGTGGGAACGTCCGGGCTGCTATAAAGATAATGACCACGTATTGAAAGCCAAATAGCTTGTTGATTAATTACTTAACATTATTATACAAACAAGGTGAGCAAATGAAAATTAGCCAAAGCAACGAAATAGCCAATATTACGTATACGCAATGTGCACATATAACAGCTATAACCATCATGTTTTGATAAGCAACTGCAAGAAGCTTTATTCAACACTTTAATAACATTTTTCTTTATAATTTAATAATTAATTTTAATAATTTAAGTATAAATATTAAGGAAACATTAGATATGTATTAAAGTTTTTTATTTATTAAGTATACGCCTGTGTATAAGGTCTAAAGTTCTTTATTTATTAAATATATGAATTCAATTGAATTCATAACCATAAAATATATTTATATCTTTTTACATTAATTCTAATCAATAAATTATTAAAATAAATCAATAAGAAATGTATAAAACACTTTTTGTTGGGTGTTTCCCAACCTTATTTCTAATACAATACATACATTAAGTATTTCTTTAACTACTAGATTAAGACTAAGACTTAATTTTAATAAAAGCATATTTTTTTAAGACTAATAATTAGTGCCTTCATTTTCTTATTATTTATTTTTATATTTGGATCAATAAAAACCTTGTAAAATATATTTTATTGGGTGTTTCCTAACCCTATTTCCAATACAATCCGCACATTAAGAATTTCTTCAACTAGTAACCAAGACAGAGATTAGTTATAATATAAATATATTTTACCAATATCTTTAAACGATCTTACTTTGTTGCTAAGATAAATAATACTACCATAATTTTCTAGGAAGCGTGTAAAAAAAACCATAAAAAGCTTTTAGGAACACTTTAAACCTAGTGTCAATTACCTCAAATTATATACCTGTAAAAAATAGACCTGGACTGTAACTGACCTCACCAGAGAGGCTATAAAATTAATAGACATTTCCACCTGTGATAGTTCAACCCAGCCGTGTCTATAGTCGAATGCAAAATATTTTAGAGTGTCATTGACAACTTAACGCTTATTTGTTTGTTGACTTGCCGAAACTTACAACATTTTTCCCCAACTTAAGGATTATTCATGCTTGGATTTCCCATGTTAATATTTACTCAAAGCCAATATTTTTTACAGGTGACACACATTTATTGACTAGGCTGCACATGGCTGCTCCAAGCACTTCCGACGTCAGCGATTACTGGGGGATCAAAGTCGAACTGGGGAATCAGCTCGATATATGCCCTGGAAGTGGTTAAACTTCGGCCGGTTGAGTGAGTGAGTTTCTGTAAGACATCGATCAGTCGATTGATATTTTGCACTCTGTGCAGGTGTTTTTCTTAATCAATGATATATATATGGTTACAGTTACTCACCTGACAAAGTACCTGACTTGTCCAAAGATCACTGTGTCGACTAGTAGTTTCTGCCTTTACTTTTATCTAAATTGAAGCCCTGTATCAAACATTTCGATATGATTCTTATCACTGAGAGCCCTGGAAAATGCCATAAAAAAGAAATAAAGACTCTCAGCTGGGGATTTTCGACTTATCAACGGAAGCCATGAAAACCTAAGACGTTGCCAATCTTGCGATTAGCTTTTAGGGGGCCGTATATAAGTATATTTAGACGATTGGCATTGGCCTAAGCCGGCTAAAATGTCTATAACACATGTCTTAAAATGTGAATATGTTTATGGTGATGATAAGCTATAGCAACCACGACATTGTTCGTTCCACACTGATTCTTATGGATTTAAATCATGACTTTAGGTCATGATATTTCAAGTAGTTTTGAAAGACTTTCGGGCATTTATAGGCGCAATAAATCTTAGATTTTAGTCATATACACTATATACACTATATGACAAAATAATATATATTTTATTTTAAATTTATTAAATTTGATTAGATTACAGCTCTTTCTTAAAGTTTCTGTAAATAAAAATGTATGATTGAATTACTATTTAATATTTTATGATATCAAATAATTCATTCTGTCTTAAAATAATATAAATTAATAAGAAGTAAGAAGTAACTATTTCAATTATCAACTTTTTATGTAATTTTAACATTTGTCATTAGCGGATTTTTAATTATTATTTTTTATTTCTATTTATTATCAATTTTTTCCTAATATTTTCTTAACTTGTTCCAATAATTTAATAATTTCTCAACCCCTGTGCAGCTTGAGTTTACCCAAATTTCTTTATCGCCCACTTAGCTTATTTTTTTGTGCACAAATATAATGCAAAAATAATCTATACACCTCACCCAGCTATTTGTAAACAAAATATCTATGTGAGTGAGTGCCAGCTCCTTAACATTTTTAAATCCCCATCAACTGTATCAAAAACAGAAGCTCGATAAACCAGCTGATGCAGCACCAATGGCAAGAATCAACAACAGGCCAAAGAATGAATTAATACGCTCGGCAACTTAGCAACAATAAGTAAAAACAATAACAATAGCAACAAAGAGCCAGTTAAATACTCGAGCAAAATCGAAATAAAAGAGAAAACAACAACAAAAAGGTTGACGGCGTTAAAGTCTCGACAACAAATACAAATCGTATCAGAAGTGAAGACTTTGCCCTATGACTACACTATACAGCAGTTGTTGAAAACAGTAATTCTCAGTTCCAAGTACAGAACTATGTCGAAAGCATGAACAAATCACAACAATATAGTGTTTACAGAATTATAACATAATTTCCACATAAGAAATGCAAGGGAGAGGGAATTTTCTAGAAATAAACAAGATATACAAGTATAAAATGAAATTATATATTAGTTAGTTATTTGTTATAGTATTTATTTTGTACTTACATTTAATATATTTATGCTTTGTTTATAATATTTCATAAATTATAAATTATTGTTTTAAAACACCGTACATAATATAATTATGACTGTAGCCACTCCACATTGCATTAGCAAAATAAATAACTAAATAAAAAATATTTCCAGTGAGCTTATGTAATTATTTTCGTACAATATTTAATTTTCTGATTACAAAAGATGCGATTTTACTAAGATAAGAACTCTTGCAAGAAAATAATCTATAAATCTATTAATATTCTAACCTTCCTAATAATTGTTATTTATTTATTGAAACCTATTTATTGAAACTTATTTGTATCAGAACCTTAACAGCATCTTAGAAATCGAATTAAAACTAATTAGTTTTTACTTAGAAAAAACTCTTACAAGAAAATTATCTATAAATATTCGAACATCCTTTTTAATTTATTTATTTGTGGAAACCTATTTGAAATTATCAAGCTTGTAACAATTATTTTCTTTTTTAATTAGTTTTTAATAAGAAAACACTTTTACAAGAGAATAATCTATAAATATTCCAGCACCCCTTTAATTTATTTATTTATTGACACCTGTTTGAAATTATCAAGCATGTAACAATTATTTTCTTTTTTAATTAGTTTTTGCTAAGAAAAAACTCTTACAAGAAAATAATCTATAAATATTCTAATATCCCCTTTAATTTATTTATTTATTGAAACCTATTTGAAATTATCAAGACTATAAAGAGTATAAATGATATAACATCAGAACTATAACAACCTCATACAAATTTAATTAAAACTTCTAACAAGCATTTATTTTTTAATTAAAATTCCCCCTTAAGAGGACCTACTGTAGTTGAATATGTACACGTATAAGTCGATATTAGCCAAGAGGGTAACAAAGTGATTTTATGTGTGTTTGGGACATGAATTTCAAAACAAAGAACCGATCACGTCCCAATAATAATAATAACAATATGAAATGCAGCAACAAAAGCGGGTAACAATGATAACGGGCTCCGATCGGCGGATCCACGATCGGAATCAATGCCCCGAAAGGTGTGAAAAAACCCGAGGATCCACAGCCCCCACAATAACACTTCGCAGTCAGCGTCTCTGCCACCGATCGGTGGGTGAAAAAAATAATAATAATAGAAGAAAATAAAACTCCCGACAGCGCTCCGTTCCCTGATAAGGAGCATGAGCTGCGATTAGAAACGCACAACATGAAACATTCGATAATAGGTTCCTAGAGGAATACAATATTTTGGGAGCTGTTATCATCCAAGAATGCCGTGTTGGACTTTACTCCAGAGTAGTTTCCATACTCTGTAAGTAGTTGTTACTTGAAAAGTCAATGGGGTTTGTGTAAGGAGAGTTAGTAGGGTCTATTATAATATATGAATATATTTAAAAAATATTACAATAATTAAATATGGTATGTGGTATTTACACAAACATATTCATTCGAGTTATTATTAAAGTAAGAAATATAAAAATTCTATCAGAAGATAGAAATGAGTATTGCTTGAACACTAGATTACTTGGGGTGATTAACAAATAAAATATATTTAATAAATAAGAAATATACAATTATTATGAAAGTATTACTATAGTAAATAATATGAGAATGTTTTAAGAATTATTTTAAATTTTTTATTTAAGAGTTCTTGAACTCTTTATTTCTTAGAGAGCGAGTTTTTATTATCCCAAGAAAGCTGCCGGAACTCTTGATCACTTAGGGGGCGACTATTTATTAAAATTCCAATATATTAAAAGTATTCTAGTTCTGAAAATAATTAAATTAGAAAAAAGTGAATCAACCAAGATATATATTACAATTAAATTCATGAATAACAAATAACAAAGTCATAAATAAAATATAAATAAATTAAGCACATCATCAGCTTCAATTATATAAAATTTATTGACAAAACCTTACTTCCATAATTCTAGAAAACAAATAAAACCGTCTTGACTTTATTTAAGAAATTAAAACAAAGAAAATAAAAATACCTAACTGCTTCTTGATTACTATATTAATGGCATACCTTAAATTATATAAGCAGCATTTAGAGGGTACTTAAGATCGTCCCTTCTGTGCGTTATCTTAATGCTTTATTGCCATCATGAGTGGCTTCATAAACATTACGCTGTTTCCGCTGTCAATAGGCTGGCTTAACCTTTATTCGCGTTAATTGATATTTATATTTTGTCTTTATATTACGTGCGTGAGATGGGGATATAGCTACAGCTAAAGGTAAGGCTAATGTGAGCTAGGGTTCAAGATTCCGGCCCCGTGTAAGCATCACGATCGGTGACGAAATAACCCCAAAAACTCGGAACTGAGTCGAAAGTCGGACTTCTGAGGCCTACAAGGAGGTTCAATGAATGATGCCCGAGGGTTAAAGGCGGAAGGTGATTGACAGCCGCAATTGTGACCTTTTTTTTTGACAGTATTATTCGGTTTTTTCTCTATTTGTTTTTGTTTTTAGTTGCTCTGCCCTGTGTGAAGCTCAGCGGCACTAGTCTAAGAGATAAGGAGGACTGGGCATGGAAGTGGAAGTCGAGTCAAGACGGCTGCGATCGCCTCGGTCGGCGTCGCTGCTTTTATCGCCGACGCTGCCGTCGACGTCGATATATAATATAGAAGTTAACTCACAAGGGTTTCCAAATGCAAACCGAATTTCAGTTGACTCAAATCGCACGAGTCGCGAGGAAGCAAACCTAAGATCGCTGACGAAAACCCTCGAGACAGTGAAAATCGTTAGGTAAATTAAGAAAACAAATAGTACCAGTACTATGAATTACCACCCCCAACTAATCACGGAAGATTGATCCGAGCGAATCAAATCAAAAGTGCTGCAATTTTCGGTTAGCAATCAGTGATCAGCGAATAAACTAACACAAAACGCATTTCTCGCATCCCAAAAACACGCAGGCCCCGACATCCACATCCATCCATATAGGACAGAAGATATATCAAAATGGCAACCGTCGATATCAGCGAGGAGGCCTTCAACCTGCGTCTGGGCTATCTTAAGCCGGAGACCGTGGAGATTGCCCGCGTAGAGCTGCGGGAAACCGAGGAGGTCAAGGCGGAGGCCATCACGAAGCTGAGGGAGCTCCTTAAGGCCACGCCCGAGCTCAACTACAAGGACGATGACGCCTTCCTCACAGTCTTCCTGCGTGCCTGCCACTTTTATCCCGAAGGAGCCCTGGAGAAGGTGCGTATTTAATGTGTGATATGCTTACTGTGTCCTGGAAAATAATTAATTAGTCTAGAAATGCTACTAGAGAAAGGATATTACAAGTTTTTAAATTTTTTCATATATAAAATCCATTCAGTGATAATCAGTGAATATTATTTATAGTAAAGAATTGATCTGGTTGACTTATTGCATTTTTTATTCCCCAAAATAGGGCAGGCTTTTTAATTTAATTTTAATTTTTCAAATATCCTAGAACAAATTAATATTAATCTAGTCCAAGAAAAAATAAACAACAATATTTTAGAGTTTTTAAAATATTATTTTTTTCGAAAGAAAATTATTAATGTTAATTATAAACATTGTTTTGACAAGAAAAACTGTCCTTAATAATTTTTTTAAGGACACTTATGGGATTAATTTTATAAGGAGTTAAAACGCATTTATTTTTTTATTATTAAAGAATACTTTATCATAATAGTTGTACTTAAACTGGTTTATGCACAAAAATTATTTTCATATCTTATAATATTTATAAAACAAACATATGCAAATATATCGGTACCTCTAATAAAAATGTTATAAATGTTAAAATAATTTTTATTATAATTAAATTTGAAAGAGAAGTAATACTATTTAAATTCAAAATTACTCTTTACTAATTTATTTATTATTTTTACTATTTAAAACCCCTGAAGAAACGAAAATTCCGAGCCTATTTAATTTTTCTATTTATATAATAGAGTTCAGTTCATATTAAGTTTTAATCTAAATATTCAAGCAGCTCATTGTATTCCACAAAACAATGATTTCGTTGTTTTACTTAAGTTCCACAAGAGTTCATCTCACACCCTAATCGCAATAATCGAAATGCCTTCAAGCATATATAAATATATGTATATATGTATATATGTATATTATATGACCGCCTTAGAAACAAGATCCAATGACCTAAGCTTATCAACGCCGGCAGCCGAAGTGACTTGATTTTACTTGAGAGAGATTATGAAATGTTTATGTTGAGAGGCCTCTCGCCGTCTCTTATCAGCTCACAAACATCGGACATTAGAAGACTATTAAAATGAGGTCTATAACCTAAGTTCAATAAAGTGCATTACAAAAAAAAACCAAGAAAGCAAAGTACAGAAAGATGTAAAACATATATTAATAGGTTATAGAAATAATAAATAGGCATGGAAAACACATGACATTTATAAAGATCTCTTTCAAACTCGATGATTTAAAAGAATTTGTTTATGATCTACAGGAATTTGTTAAAATTATAGTAACAAACAAATAGAAAAGATTTTATCGGGGGATGTCTCAGAAAAGACTAGCGTTAAATCACTTTAAAATGTGTCTAAAAATATGAAATTAAATGTTTAAATCACCAAATTCAATAGTAATTCGTTATGTATAAAAAAGCAAATTTTATGACACCTTTTAGACACATTTTTAATTAATTTTAAATCGCTAGTAATTTCTGAAGCACTCCCCTATATATACTTTTTATAAAGGAATATGAGAATTTTATGAGATCCAAAGTTTCACCTCCAATTTTTTGTGATGTAATAAAACAATAATCAATGGTTTATAACCCTCCCACCGATAATTGCCACCTCATTTATAGTTTCGGTAAGATGATATATTGGATATTATAAACCGAAAATGAAAAACATACGATCAGCTCTATGAGGCATTCGGAAAAATAAATATAAAGCAACCACAGGAGTGTGACTGCTGATAACTTTTGCATTTGAACTCGCTGACCAGACAGAGTAGCTCTCGATAAGCGGCGCTTCGAACCGATCCGATCGGATTCATTATATGCATATACAATATAAAATTCTCAGTCGAATGACTGGATCGCCATTTTGTATTTATCATCATAGAAGGCCGCATAACTTATATGGGTATATACTTTATAGATGTGGTCAATGGTCGAACCCTTCTTATCATTTATGGATTGTAATCTAATAATGTCCACACACCTGCCAAGAGATGTTACTTCCGCAAAGAATATGCGTCACTTATGAGGAGACTTTTTTATGACAGTTATGCAATTTGAAGAAATCATATTAATATATAGAAAAAAAATATAAAAGAGGTTCAAGGCAGGATCATTATTTATTTGTTCCTATTTTAAAGATCTCTAAATAATTTTCAATAAATTATTTTCAGATGAAAACCACCGCCAGCTTCCGCAAGGAGTATGCCGCCTTGGTCCGAGGACTTCTGGTGGAGCAGGTCAAGGAGAAATTTGTCAAGGGCAGTGTAATCAATGTCCTGAAGAACTGCGATCAGAAGGGTCGCCGTGTCCTGATCGTGAACTGCGGCAAGCTCTGGGATCCCAGCGAGATCACCAGCGATGACATGTTCCGCATGCTGTACATGGTCCACATTGCCGCCCAGCTCGAGGAGGAGACCCAAGTCCGGGGCGTGGTCTGCATCATGGACTTCGATGGCTTGGCCATGAAGCAGGTGAAGGCCCTGTCGCCGAGCTTCTCCAAGCGCCTGCTCACCTTCATCCAGGAGGCGATGCCGCTGCGCATGAAGGAGGTGCACTTTGTGAAGCAGCCGTTCATCTTCAACATGGTCTGGTCGCTCTTCAAGCCCTTCGTCAAGGAGAAGCTCAACAAGAGGGTGAGTAGTAAAGAAATAAATAATAAATTAAATATTTATTAAATAATATTCTGCCTGCAGATGCACTTCCACGGCAGCGATATGAAGTCGCTGCAGAAGTTCCTCGATCCCTCCGTCCTGCCCGCCAACTACAAGGGCACCCTGCCCGCCATCGACTATGGCGGCACCGAGTGGATCGGCGCCCTGGAGAAGCAGGCCGACTACGTGGCCGAGTGGAGCCAACTGGGCCCTGCCCAGTGGTAATAGTTAGCCCATTCCACATCCAACTGACATTAGCTTAACTTTATGCTTGTAAATACTTGCAACTTGTGTTTGCTTAGTTTGTAACATTTTGGCAATAAACTAGTTCCATAATTCTATAAACCAAAGAAAAAAAATCTTGATTTTAAATTCTTCTGCCAGGGTTTTTCTTCATCATAAAATAAAAATATAGAAAAGGTTGAACTTATTTTAGGATCATATTTATCACCCGAGTTGCACTAGAATTCCTAACTGGGTCCAGTCGCAACCTGTCTGAATTGGTGAATGTGTCTTTCAAAAGAATAATAATAACAGAAATTTACTTTGTTTAATAACATATGTATGTATATCTTAACCAGCTGATTGTTGTTGTCAAGTGCTTAGTATTTTCGCCATCAAGATTCGCTTTGATTAATTATTTTTTAAATCAAGCTGCTCTCGAAATAAGGAACTAATTAAAAACAAGAAAGGAAGCTAAGTCGGAAAGCCAATGTTTAAATGCCTTTACATTTTGCCATTGGATCATTAAAAAATCTATCAATTTCGATCAAATATTCATTAAAATATTAAAGAAGAAATAAAACAAAACACCGATCGCACCCATAAACTTTGTGATATAGTAGTCTGATTTTATTAGAATTAAAACCGTAATCATTAAAAAACGCCATATCTCGGAATAGATGCAAACCTGTTCAAAAACTACATTGTTAAACATTTTTTCTAATCTATTCCCTATCTTTCCTATGGCAGCTATATGATATAACTATATAGTGATATATAGTATAATAACTATGCTAATACTATGGCAATAGCTCAAAAGCTGAGAGACGTGTTTGCATGGTAACGGACAAGTAGGTCTCAGATCAGTAGATAGTAGATCGATTACCCTGGTAATGCTGATCAAGAATATATATACTTATTAAGATCGATGATGCTTCCTTCACAGCTTTGCTAACTTCTGGTCAAAATTATAACATCCTGCAGGGGTATACAAATACATTTGTATATTCATTACACTCTCTTTTTGTAAATTCAAAGAAAATCCGCCAATTATAAAAGTACTTATTGGAATCCAACCACTTACCCTCATACTTAAGTTCAACCACTCCTAAAACCGATCGTAATTTAAGTAAGTCCAGGTATGGCATTCAACAATTTCTACAATGTAAGGAACTCTTTAGATTAAAAAGTCACGAACCAAATCAATAAGAAATTCGCAAAGCTATTTTCTCTCCCAAATAAAAATACGATATGTTTTTTTTTTATGAATTGGCTAGTTCATGTGAGTGTTTTTTAGGTTTATTCAACGCGTCTTTGGACTTTCAACTACTTATTTTTCTTTTTCCCGTACTCGATCATGATCAACAGATGCGAACAAAGCATACATTAAATTTTATCCTCGGTTGGTGTAGCAGCATATCAATCGGAAATTTTTCAGCTCTTTGAGTGTGAGTTAATTCGAATATCATTCAAGTTTTTGGTTTGGTGACTTGTGTTACACCGTATTTAACTACATCAAATATTACACATTTAAATTTCTACAAATATATATGTAAGTGATTACATGGGATGAGTCCAATGCTTAAAAATTTACATATATAACGAATATTGATTAGTTTTATGTCCGACCGAAAACGGCTCCCTTAGAGAAAGCCGCTAAATTTGTGATTTTGTTTCTTTTCTTTTCGTTGGAGTCTCTCTAAATGTGAAGGGATCGTGCCGGGGTTGATTTACAATATCATATTGGCGGGATCCTCCATGTAGTTGCGGAAGTGCTGCAGCCACCTGGCAGCCACAGCTCCGTCCACCACACGATGATCTGCACTCAGGGTAACGGTCAGCATGTTGGCTTCTTTGAAACTGCAAGGGATATAAAGTATTAAGTGATTATAAAGAATTTCGGTTTTAATAATAAGTAATATCACTAAAAGATATACGTAAATATTTTAAGGTTTTAAAAAAATGAATTTCTGAATAGTAAAAGCATTTTCTTGGCAATACAAATTGGATTTGTCATTATTTCAATTTAAAATTCAAATAATAATATTACTACTATTGGTTTATAGTGAAAATAATTATCCTTAAATATTATATTATAGAAATCTTACCCCTTGAGGCTGTCAGGATCCAACACCAGCTGTTTCGTTGTGGTTCCAATGGCCAGGATACACGATTGCGGGGGATTGATAACGGCAGCAAACTGATTTACACCTGTCGATTATGAAAAGATTTATAATTACAATCTAGTTTACTTATTTTTTTCTATAATATTCCTACCGAACATGCCCAGGTTGGACACCGAGATGGTGCCACCCTGGAATTCGTGGGGTTGCAGCTTGTTGTCGCGCGCCTTGGCCGCCAGCGCCTTGACATCTTTCGATATCTCCAGGACACCCTTGCGGTCGGCATTGAAAACAATTGGGGTTATCAGACCCTTGTCCGTGGAAACCGCCACTGATACATCGACATCGTCGTACTGCCGGATAACTGTGTTCATCCAGGCGGAGTTCGCCTCGGGCACCTTCAGACTGGCAATGGCCACAGCCTTAATGATGAAGTCGTTCACAGATACGCGGGCGCCCTCCTTCTCGTGCTTCTTGTTAACCTCCGCACGGAACTTGAGAAGCTGCAGGAAAAGATTTAGTTTGACACATATATTACACTTTATATTAAACATTAACACTTACCTTATCCACTTGACATTGCACAGTAACATAGTAGTGAGGCAGTTGGGTCTTGGACTCCAGCAGACGCTTGGCGATCACTGCTCGCATATTGGTCACCGGGATGTCCTCGAAACGGGCACCAGCTGCCCTTGGAGCCTTGGCGGGTGCAGCGGCTGATGGCTTGGCTGCCGCTTGCTGGGCTGCAAGATCACCAGATTTAATTGAGCCATGGACTCCACTGCCCTTGCCTGCGCACACAAAAGCCGCGGATTAGTAACAGAACAATTGGACAAGGGGGGCTATAAATGAGATGGTTGAGGCTTTTCAGTAAATGGCTTTTGGGACTCTCTAATAGCTAGTTAGAGATGACTATGCATTTTTCAGTCAAGCGAATTGCACGCACAACAAAAGGGAATGGAATGAAATGAAAAGCGATGCTGGGAGAGACTGGCATTAGTTAGGATTGAACAACCTTGTAGTCGCAGCTGTTGTGCCTCGGCTAGTCGCTTGGCCATCGGACTGGCATAGACGCGGCCCGTACCTGCTGCAGCTGGAGCAGCAGCGGCTGGTGCTGGGGGAGGTGGCGCAGCGGCAGCTGGTGCTGGAGCCGGTGCAGGTGGCGGCGGCGCTGGTGCGGCTGCTGCCGGAGCTGGAGCAGCTGCAGCTGCTGCTGGCGCTGGCCCATCATCCTTGAAATCCTTGAAGGCCGCCACGCTCTCTTGATCAGGCACAATGATGCACAGCAGCTGACCTACGGGGACGTCCTTGGTGCCGCCCTGAATGAGAATTTTGGCCAGATAACCCTCCTCGGGCGTTTCGAAACCCATGGTTGCTTTGTCCGTCTCGATCTCGCACAGAAGATCACCTGGAATTGTGGATTAATTAGATTATCCTCTGGGTTTCGGATGTATGGGGCTGTTGGCCTACCAACCTTCGTTGAGTTTGTCCCCCTCCTTCTTCTCCCAGCTGACAATTGAGCCGCGCTCCATGGTGGGCGAGAGGGCGGGCAGCGGAACCCTCAAGTGTTCGGGCAGGCTGGCATAGGCACGGGCGAAGTTGCAGCTCCATCCGGTCAGAGGTTGCGGCTGCCTGTTGGCTAATGTGGACCTTTAAAAAGAAGAAGGTCCTTTTAAATACATTTTAAATTAATTTGTTTATTTTATAATATTCTGAAGAGAAATTAATATTGTTGTTGTTTTTATTTACTAATTTTACTGCTTGCTTAGTTTCAGGTGGAGTCTGACCAGCTTTAGGTTGGCTTAATCAAAATCAATTTCAATATATAATGTCTGTCTGTATGTAATAAAGATATCCTAGACCCTTTGCCAGTGGAAAATATTATTTTTATTAAGAGATATTATATGAAACTAAGCTAATAAACTTTATATTATCCACAGCCATTGTTACTTTTTATATTTTTGCATCTAAAGTAGGCATAACTTTTGCTAATTATATTATTTGCAAAATTTAACACTAGTTTTATATCGGAAATAGGTTTAAAACATTTTAAAACTATGTATGTTTATGCAAATATTTTTAGTTTGCAAATATGTCCATTACTTCTAATTGTGAATGTCTGAACATTATTGAAATTTTCAATTAAATACGCCATTGGCTTCCTTCACCTCAATTGGTTCAGTTTAAACTTTAAACAATATTCGATGAGTTAATTTATGGCCGCAATCATCAGCTGATCGTTTGTTGTTGTTTACGCACACACACACACCTACACTCATTAGATTCAATCACACACACGCACACGATGTAAACAAATGACCAAATTGGCAAATTCGCGTAAAGACGAACACTTTCCAGCTTATCAGGCGAAATCGAAACAGAAACAGAAATCAGCTGAAGGCAGCACTATCACGCATCATGCGATATATGGGAGCGTGTATACGACCTTGGCCATAAAACAAATCGGCGGCGGAGCACGCACTAACCATGCAAACATATATACATACATATATGTAGAGGAAATTTGAGTGCCTTGATTGATGCTAAATACCTGGGACACGGCGACTGTCAATCACCGCCCCCCTTCGCCAATGAATTTCGCAGTGCACCGCGTACGCATTTTGCAATATTACACAACCATTTCTAACCTCAACGAAACGCAGCGCAGAGAGAGGTTTGTGCGTGGGATTTTACCTAATATTCTGGAGATTCCGGGCATTGATCAGCTGACTGCTTAGGGCGCGCACTCCCAAATTTCCGGCGGATCGGCGGACGTAGGCGGCGTTATTATTCGATCGCAGGAGCACCGAGCGAAGGGCCCCAATTTCGTTTCGTGTTGTTGCAAGGGAGCGCAGCATTTTCTATTCTTTTTCGTAAGTCGCCGCAGTGTAGATAATCCTGATCCTAGTTCAGCAGGTGGCAATGGGCCGGGGTGTTCGCGGCTGTTGGAATTTTAACAACTATAGACGAGTCGAAAAACGACAAAGTCAAAAATTTACAAAAATTGTTATGCCGATAACCTTAAGGAGGTCAGTGTGAACGCACTGAGAACGCCAAAAAATGCCGCGCGATGCGCAAGATACCAAAAATAATATCATGGCGACAATCTTACAAATGCATATTGAGGACGATTTTTAGTTAAATAAAAACCACTCTTATCACTGTTTTTTTTTTTTCTGAAAAATGTGTATAAATCTTATCAGGATACGTTTACCCACAAGTCCTGAATTAACGAACATGGTGCTAATAAATGACCGTGGTCTTAGCTTTGGTCACACTTGTGTATGATAACAGGTATAACTTATCGATAGTTTTATTATATGAATTCACACTAAAAAGAAAAGCTTAGTTTTCAAAACGATTTAAATTTCTTTAGAGGTATAAAAGATAAACATTCATTAATTGTATTAAAATGT
Organism: Drosophila pectinifera; assembly: GCA_008042775.1. Classification (NCBI taxonomy): domain Eukaryota; kingdom Metazoa; phylum Arthropoda; class Insecta; order Diptera; family Drosophilidae; genus Drosophila; species Drosophila pectinifera. The sequence goes on along the minus strand of VNKC01001764.1, from coordinate 48,284 downwards.
TTGCGACTTTTATAAATAAATAGAAGCATTTACTACAATAAATACAAAGAAATTCGCAGACGCAAAAAATTTTTCATTTATGGATGAAACAAAATGACGATGGTTAACTTTTTGTTTTATTTTATTTTAGAGTATTATTATTATTATTATTATTATTATTATTATTACCATATTTTTTATACAAAAACTAACAACCTGTTTGGATATGTGCTCACGGCGTTTTACACACCTAGGTATAAACTTAGGTGATCAATGATAATTAATTCTTAAATTAAAATTATTTCTTAAAGTAAAATCCGATTAGGTTACCTTACATATTAATAAGTGAACTTTAATATGAAAAGTTCTGAAAAATTATCAACATCCAATACCACAAATTGAAAGTTTCAATATGATATATATATATTTGCAATAAGATACTTCAGAAAAAACTCTCACAAATCATAGGATTTCACTAACATATTTTTAAGGCGGCTTTAATTAGCTTTAACTTAGAGATACTTTAACAACAAAGTTTAACTTATATATAGTTATTATAAAACCTCCGTATAAATAAAACAATTTGAATGAAATCTTATTTAGAATAAAGTACAAGTTTATTGATAATCTTATCACGTTTGAACACTTAAAAGTGGAATGGTTTCCCATATTTAAAATGAATTTCAAGATTAATTTATATTATGTAAATTTAAAAAGGCATTTTTCACACTTCATTCCATTTGGAAATCGCCTCATATTGAGTGTACTTCAACATGTGCCGGGTTTCGGGACACACCAGAGCACCTGATGAAGTACAATAGACATGGGAGACAGTTGAGAACCGGCAGACGGCAGATACATGTGGGATTCTTTTCGAGGATTCGAAATTCGCGAGGTATGTGCTGGTGGCGAAGATATATGTCTGACACCACGCGCGCTACTTCAGGTACCTGACTGTATATAAAAACCAGCCCCGGTCACTGATTAGCGCGCAAGGTAAGAGACTTTTTCAGCTGGGAAGGAACATCTCCCGTATAAGCCAAGTTGCAGTTTTAGCTGGAGTTGAAGTTGGAGACTGAGTTGAAGATGTAGATATAAAGCCAAGCCCAGTCAGCAGGTTTTCAGGCTTCTGAGACAGATGTTCAGCCGCCTGGCAACAAAACTGCAGCAAATGGCGACGACGCCTCACCGCGCCTCGCTGCCCAGCCTCACCCTCCCCTCCTGGCGAGTAGGTGGGGAGAAACAACGACCTTGTGCCTTGTGTTGTGTGTTCCAGCTTTAAGGTTAACGATCTCCGCGGGCTCTGTAGTTGTGCTCGATGACTTCATGCGACGCCACATCGGATTTTATGCAATAACAATGCCAAAATTAGTCATATGAGCACAGTGCTGCCAGAAGATATTTTAGCGGAAATATGCTGTTGGTAGTAACAAAAATATAGCTATTATTGAAGTTGTACAAAATTCTTTGGCAAGTGATGGTTTTTCAAAACTTTTAGATATTGGAAATAAAAAAAAATTATCTTTTATGTTTTAATGAAATTATAGTTTCCTTTGTTCTTTTTGAAGTTGAATTAATAATAAAACTCAAGACTATGAGGTCTAAAAACGTATAAACCTATTTCCGTCTTACTATATTAGATTCCCTGTACAGACAAATAAAAATCGCCACTCGGAAAATCAAACGATTTTAAGGTAAAAAAGAGATAAATAGTTCGATTTTACCTTTTCCTAGCTTATTTCCCCTGGAATTGTAGTAACAACCAAAAACAATGCCAAAAGTAGTCATATGAGAGAGAAGAGAGAACGTAGAACATGAATCGTCGGATACTCTGGAGTGCTAATGACCACATAGGACATGACGTCATCGGGCGGCGAATTATTACATTTTTCATTCAGCAAATTCTCTTTGCTTTTCTTTAATTTTTTTGCGATTCGTCTGGCAGACCCTTGATATTCTATATTTGAAACGCTGTAAAGAAATAAGCAGAAGAAATGAAAGCTAAGAGGAGAAGGCAAAAAGAAAGACGACAAAAAATGAGCATAAAAGAGACGAGAGCAGGGTAAAAAAAAAAAAAGAACCGGCGTTTTAAGCTCTCTCTGGCTCTCTCCTCTCCCGCTCTCTGTTACTAACCGAAGCTACATACGTGCGTGATCACCACACATACACTGGCAGAAATCGCTCAAACACCGCTGAGACACACACGTGCCTTCAACACATTTGCGAATTCTCTTGCTGTCTGTGTAATCGTATTAAAATTTTGCAAAAGTATTTCTTTAACTGCCTTTTCGGGTTTCTTTTCCTCTTCCATTTTTTACAACGCCTCATAAACCTGCGATCGCGAACAGCTTTGGACTGTGAATAATTGCGAATTTCTGCGCGACAGCCGCTGTATATATAACCCCAGTGTATATATACATACATATGTATATTTGCAGTATATAAATGAGCAGCCATTGCTTGGGTGGGGCATTCCTAACCTCAAAAACTGCATGTCTGCTGTCTGCTTGTGTCTGTGTCTGTGTGTGTGTGGGTGTTGCGCTCCACTCTTCTCTTTCTCTTCTCGCTGCACATGCTTTTTTTTCTAGCCAAGTCGAGTTGTTCTTGTCCTTAACCCTGGGAGAACAAAATTTAAGCCCCTGCGAAAAATTTGATCACTCACATGCACACACACACCTTGGGCATTTGGCAAATAAAGAAGAGCGTGGTGTCTGTGTGAGCTTTGTCTGGGTTAAAAAAAAAATCTATCTAAAATTAATATTTGAGCGACAGAGTTCCCCAAAATGTGCCTTTGTGTGGGTTGTGGAAATATGTAGAATCATGTGGTCGCCAACACACACATGGGCAAACATTTGCGTCATTTTTCTGCGGCTCTCTTTTTTTCTCGGAGTGTAGCGAAAAAAACTGCCTTGTGATATCAAAATGCTAAAAATAAACCGCTCTTCTTTCGCCGTTTCTTTTGTGTTCTTTTTAATTCCTTTTGGTAGAAAACCCCAGAAGCTCCAGAAACCACGTTGATGTGTCGCCATCGCCTTCTATATTTTTTTCTCGCAATTTCACAATATGCTTGCTGTTCCGTTTTCAACTTTTTCTTTGCGAATGTTTCTTGTTAAATTTTTCGCTCACAACTTCCGTTGCACTTTTCTTTAGTTTCGCTTCGCACACGCACCAACACACGCACTTGGACACAACACGCGTATTTCGTGAATATTTTCTGTTGCTTGTTGCTCATTGCTTTTTGCCCATTGCTCTTTGCTCTTCGCTCTCCTCTCCATATTGTTGTCTCCCATTTGGTGCGGAATGAACGACTGTGCCAAAGCCCAGAAACTGTCTGGCCTTTTATTTTATATGGCCCGGCCGATTTTCCTGCCCACAGAGATAAACCGAAAAGTGGCAAAGGCAATGTGAGAAGAGAACGAAGACGAAAAGAGAACCGCGAACGCCGGCTGTTGCCGATCAAATGCTCAACGTTTTCAGTCTCCGGCAAATCAAGAGCCCAAATGCGCGAATTTTATTCGCAGACGTCGGCAGAGGCAGCGGGCCCCCTGCGACGGCCCCTTTTCGTGGCGGCGCCGCTGTGCGAAAGAAATGGCAACACACACGGGGCACAAGAGAGCGACGCCGTCCCGGCGCCGCAGCTTTGCGCTGCTGCTGCCAACGTTGGCGTCTGGTGCTGCTTCCTGCTTCCTCTTCCTCTCCCACATGCACATGCACTCACACAGACAGAAAATGCATATGTTGGTACAGTGGTGATACAGGGTGATGAAGAAAATTAAATAAATAACATTTTCTATTAGCAATTAGTCGGAATTATTATTACTTTTTGAATTATATTAAGATTAAGAATAAAATCACTGGTATTAGGGTATTCGGCTTGTTAATTATTTAAGTAACGTGCTAACTATGACGTATGGGAATTTTAATATCAGAAAGTCTCAGTTCTGATAGAAATCTAAGCAAAGTTCAAACCATAAACAGCTTGTCTCCGATTCAACATTAACATTAATTTACTACAAATTTTTTAAATTTATTTATACATACATATATCTTTATGGAATCTCTACTGTATATACACTTCCCAGGTCTCATTCGAGTTCCTTTGTTATAAAGCTACACCACCATCAAACAGACTGCAACTAAAAGCTTGGTACAATGGGCTGGGATTGGGAGATAAAGCTCTAATTTTAACACACAACGCCCCTTCGATTTCTCATTAAATATCTGAATACTATAATCTTATGCATAATCAAACCATGATTACACATACATATTCCAGGAAATTTTTAGTTCATTAAAAATACGATATTGGAGTGCAAACATTCCATGTTTAATAATAATAATAAAGTACTTTCAAAAATATGACCAATTAATTAGTTAGATATCTTTAATTTAATTGTATCTAAATATGACCTTGAATTTGTATTCTATACAGATTAAAATGTATATTAAAAGACTAGACATGGGTTTGTACAAGCAGGTAGTATATTCAATTTTAAACACGTTTCATTTATTTATTTACCACAGTGCTCTCTCCCTCTCTCTTTGCCTGCAATTCGGCAGTCGTTGCTCTCTGCTGCCGGCACTCTCGCTCGGGAGCTCTGTCCCCGGTGCATATGTATGCTTTTTGGTTAGCCCCCGCTGCCCCTTCTCCGGAACATCCTGTCTGGTGTGCCCACCACCACCTTACCTTCCCCCTTACGTCCGTCTACCTGCCTCTCTCTTCGGGGCTAAGCGACAATGTCAATGCGCTCGTCTCTCTGTCTGCTTCTCCACTCCTTCGAGTTTGTGTGTGTGCACTTTTTCACTGCTGCCACACACACATAAATCTCCTTTACTCACCTCTCTTCGTCTTTTGGTATTTGGTTTCTCCATGATTCATCTCCCAGATGACGAGAGCATCTTCATCAAAATCCTAATCACAATCTCAATAACAGGGCTTTTTGATCGTAAACCGAGTATATTTTCCGTATCTTTTTATACATTTTTTTGTTGAAAATTTTACTATTGACCTACGTTACTTATAGTACAATTAAAACTACCAACAAGCACGGACACAGACACATACGACTATTTCAAATCTTACGATCTATAAACACACAGTAAAAATTATGAATAAAGCTTCTAATTACTGAAGTGTACCTTTAAAGCGTAGTGAAACATGGTCTATCAGTGTATTATGCTTTTAAATAAATATTTGCTTAAGTTATTGTACAATCTGGCATATATCCGCTGATTTTGGTCCGTTTTTAAGGCATTATTTACCTTTGCGCTGATCTACGTAATCAGCACATCAAAATACAGAAATACACCAAGTTTCGCTAGGATTAAAGGAAGAATACTACAAAAAAAAAATCTCTAAAATCAGGAATTCGGGGCCAAGGACTCGTCATCGTCATCGGCGTCCGCAAAGCATGCTCTAGCATGCTTCCAACCACGTTGTTATGGAGATGCACTCGGTTGAACGGGGATAAATGGTTGCCATCTCAGGCAAGAGTCATCGATCTTGGGAAAGGTTCCTCTCCTCTTCACTCTCTCCTCGTACTCATCCAGGACGTCCTAAAAACATATTAATCAGTTGGGAGTCCTTCTTAAAAACACTTTCTAGGCTTACCTGCTTTTTGAGGACTATATGCTTGCCCTTCCAGTACTTCATCATGCCCAGCGCCTGTAGCGTGCTTACAATGTCATACGAATAGATAGCCATTTCCTAGGATTGTATTAAATGATAAAGTAACCAAAATAAAACATCAGAAATGAAATCAATCAGTTATCATTATGGCAGCCGTGATAGTTATTAATGGGAACCCATCTGAAGCTCACCTGCGACACATCCTTGATGCAAAGTGTGTTGCCCGACCGATTGCAAAGGTAATCCAACAGAACGTCCTTCCAGTAAGAGCGGTACGAGATCAGACCGAGATCGGATAATGGTTTCTCTGGCGAGCCGATTTTTCCCTCCACGCGGGTCAGCAAGTAGCCTGCAAGTAAGGCGGAAAAAGGATACGGGATAAAAATTATACCCCAAGAAGTATGCTACGGATGGAGGTGAGTTTTGTGCTCCTCGAGTTCCGGCGTATTATTTATGGTGACCAACTTTGGGCCCGCCCTCTGATTCGCTTGTGTGAATGTGTGTGAGTTTGTGTGACTGTGAGGCTTTAAGTGTGTGCGTGTTGTGTCTAGACAGGATTCCGCAAAGTATTCAAGGGGATCGGGGCGTCCACATTTAAACAACGTTCTGGCGTACATTCAACCCAACGTCAGTGTCACCCCAGAAAGACCCACCCCAAAAAACTGATATTCTGGATTCTAGAGCCGTCTGGCAGCAACAATTCCCGTCTCTAGATAACAACAACAGCAACCCAGAAAAGCTGAAAGGGAAGAGAGCAGAGGAGCCGAAACAAAAACAACAAAAATATTGCAAGCTAAGTAAATTGACGAGGACGAGAGAGAGAACGAGGACACAACACGAAATCCACTGAGGCAGGCTCGGAAAAACCGTTAGACGCAGAAGAAGAAGAAGCATCGGAGGAGCCGCAGAAGAGAGAGGGACTAAGGCCAGAGAATCAACTTGGGCGTATCAAGGCTTTTTATAAGATGCTGCAAATCAGAAAAAAATTTCCTTATTTAGGAGATATGTCAATAGAAATGAGAATTAAAAAATTAACATAAAAAAAAAAATATTTATCGTTATAAAATTAAATATTTTAACTTGATTTATTTTTAGTTACATGAACTCGAAAATCTTTCAATATATTTCAAGAATTAGTCATTTGTCAACTCCGACTGTGAATTATAATTAAGTTAAACAAATATGTTTATAAGTGACCCCTCTTAGCTCCGGCCATGGAAGCAGCTGTGGAGAAAAGAGTCAGGGAAAGAGGAGAGCCGCTAAAGAGCAGGACACACTCAATGGCAGACACAGCTGAGGAGGCTTTGTCAGAGAGCGGGAATGGAGAAAAGTGGCGAGAATTAGCGAAGTGGCAAGGGGCCAGGGGGAAGAATCCTGCTGACTGGCTGGACGAGTGCAGGGTTGAACGCACACAAGCACAGAAGAGACGAAGGCAAAAGCTTCCACAGGCCAAACGCAGCGCTTTACTTTTCCACGACTGTGCACAGTGATCCACAGTAAGTGTTAATATAACGGACTAAAAATTTTTAATTGTAACTATCTAATTTAAGGCTTCCAGAACCACTTCTTGCAGCTTGAATTTTTATAATTCTACTGGATTCTAAATAATACTGATGGGTATGCGCTCACATTGTATTACTTTGTAACCCAAACATTAAATGTATTTTCATAATTAGCTAATTAGGAAACAATTAAAACCTGTTTAAGCTACACGACTTTAGATTCGCCCCACTATGCACAGCTTAATGCATTCCAAAGGGGGATGCCTCCGTCCCTGATTCTGCTGCGACTTCTGGCCGCAAGAGGGCGTTTTCGGGTGGCACTTTGATTTCTTTGTGCCGCACTTCGCCGCGTCTCGTTCCTTCGCCTCTCCACTCTATCCCTTTTCGCCGCGATAAGTCCACGAGCGGCGAGACGCTACAAGAGCGGGTGCGTCATGGCAGCGGGTGCGAGCCAAAAGGGAAGTGTGAGTGGAAACGTCGAGACGACTTTATCGATCCATTTTGATTCGCACATTCGTATTCGCAGTCTCGCTCACACACTCTCACATTCGCTGCTGACGCAGCAACATTGTTGTTGCATAGCCACAGGCGCTGCGAACGAACAGTAATGAGTTAAAGAATGAAAATCAACGCGAAATGCGGAAAAGAGACGGTGACTGCAACTTTAACTCAAATTAGCAAGGCTCTAATTATTATTTCTATGCTTGTTTTTTTTTATTATTGCGACTACAAGAGTGCGGAAAGCACTGAGTAATGAGCAGCGAGAGAGTCTGAGCGACAAATAGAGAAGAGAGTAACTCGCTCTTTTGTACTCGCCAAAGAGGACGACGCCCTTTCATTGTGACCTGTCCTGACCTTTGTTGTCTGCCGCCAACAGTTGTTGTTTTTGTTGCTCTTCAGCTGTTGTTGTGTCTGGTGAATTTTACCTACAGTTCAACTTCCATAAATGGATCACTTAATTGTCAATTTGATTGGGGAATTTGTTATGCTCATGCAAGTTTCGGTTTATGTCATAATTAAGAGTACAACATTACACAAAAGAAAGAAATGCATTTAGTTGGTTATATTTAAATATGACTATATTTAATAAAAAAAAAACAGTGTAAATGTAAAATATTTCACATGTGACAATAATTATGATCGTCACTTTACACGCGGGGCAAATACGATTCAGATCCTTATCTTATTTTTAGGATTTCATTACAGAATGACTACTGTATACTTTTTTGTGTGTGTTTTCCGAATGCGGGAGTCCCAAAATATAAAAGCAAAAACTTTAAGCGGCACGGAACATTTTTGGCAACCTTTGGGTAAATTTTGTTTGTTTGTGGGTTTTTAGAAAGTTGCATTAATTAATGCAATAGGGTGGCCGCCTTGTGCGCCCCTTTAATTTCCCGCCCCTCATTTGCATTTTGCGTGCTGCATTTATTACACCTGGACGTATATGCTCTATGGCCGTCTCGCTCACTCCAACAGCAAAGGGGTGTGAGGTTAGGTTTCGTTGATTTTCGGGGGGAGTGGTGGGCTGAGTTAACCCCTGGTCTGTCTGCAAAGTGTTCCCTTCCACCTGCCATGTGCAAAATAACCAATTCCAGTTAATGATGACGAAAATGATTTGCACGCTGCCTCGCTCTCTCTCACACAGAAAAAAAGATCATTTACAAAATGACCGATTGCCATTGTGGAATTTAAAAATTCCAAAAAGAAATTGTATGTATGAACATGTATTACTTTTAAGTGATCTTAGCTGGGACTTTTACTCAGACACAGATTGGACCTTTCATAGCGTAAATGTACGATAATAAATGTAGTTTTTCTACAAATAGGACGAATTGTGATTACGTAATGGAAAGTCCCTTACAACGTAGTTTCTTATTATAATGAATTTAAATGGGTTAAATAAGTATTCCTTACACATTAAAATAACCTTGATTTGTGAATGAAACAATTAATTGATTCAATTAACCAATTATTTTCTGTGCACCCCGCTCGTTCTCTCTCACTTTTAGAGACCGCCTCTCTTTGTCTCACTTTGACCATCACTCTTTTTGCCGGCCGGCACTTTGTTCTGTGCCCGGTTGTGTGTGTGTGGCTGTGTAAGGTCAATGTCGTTTCGCTCGCTCTTTCGTTCGTACGTTCGTTCAGTACCTCCCAAGCGCCCCCTTTGGCGTTGCATGTATTGACTTTACATAGAAACCGCCGCCGCTGTCGGCGTCGACGCCATTGAAGCGGCCGAATGTATGACTCAAGACTCAAGTGTCGCTCTCTTTGTCTCTCTGCCCCTCTTCCTCGGCTACTCCCTCTCTCTTTGTCCTTTTTTTTTAAATAATTTTTTTCTTAGCCTTTTTTTTTTGGGAAACCTGCTTGCGAGAGTGGGTATTTTTTTATTGTCTTGTCTCGTGTGGGCCTGGATTAATTTTAAACAATTTTCGTTGCAGCTACTAAAAATTACTTATGCACCTGCGTCGATGTGTGTGTGTGTCTACGTTTAATTGATGCAGAAATTGCATGTTCTGCACCTGAAGAAGACGAAGCACTAGAGGAAGAGAAGCAGGGAGAGATGGAGAAACTGCAATTGGAAAGCTGAGCCAAAAGTCTCTTTCATGTTTGGCTTTTCTCATGCAATGATGATTATATTCCACACACACACATGCACATTTATGAGTCAGGAGAAGATGGAAGAAAAGACGCCGTGAAAAGAAAGAATCAATAAAAGTCAGAAAATCTTTAGTGGCTAATTATTTAAAGGGGGCCAATATACTATTACTAACTGGCCTCATTTAAGTGCAATTTTATTGGAATTCCAGACACTCCATCCAATATGATTAAGTTCAAGGCAGGTCTGCCGTTCCAGTTAAATAATGGCCAAAAGGGACCGCCGAATTCTTCACTAAATGTTTCAATGCAAGCGGAAATGAAGCAAAAAAGGAAAAAAACTTATTTGATTGGTTTAAATCAATAGATTTAGGAATCAGACGCTCTTTAAGAACTCGAATTATAACTATACGATGCAATTAATCATGTGATTCGCTTAAAAATAAAAATATTTACTTCCTTATCAGAGGAGTTCCTATTTAAAATAATTAAGCTTTATATGATTTCTTGGAAACTCGTTATTGCCCACCCAATTTAATATCATTTTAAACAATTACATAGGCAAGCTCTTTCTTAACATCATTTGCGTATTCTAATTGGTTTAATTAACAAAAAAATTCTGCCTATTCGAGATTGTTTCATTTACTGAAGAAAAGAGATAATTACCTAAAGATGAATGTATCTAAATTTAAGATAGATAGATAATAATAGATTATTCTAGAGCTTTAAAATATTTGGTAGATGCTATAAAAGGTCTCAAAAGATGATATGATAGACAATACATTCTCCAATGATTGTGTTTATTGAATTATTGTTCTTTTTTAAATTATAAATGAGGGCGAATTATTAAGTGTGAACTATATTTATATATTTTACAGAATTAAAACTTACTGAAATCGATGAGTAATCTCCCATAGCCTTTCCTCTGGTATGGCGGTAATGTTAAGATACAGGAAACGTTGTAGAACGAATTCTTCTCTTGCAAAAAGGGAATATGCTGCAAAGACAAGATACCAATTATTTAATAAACTCAGATTATTATATTTAACTTCCTTTGCGCTTAAAACAGCCACTTATCCAGGCAAAAGTAACTAAAGGTTAAGCTCACACATATTATTGAAATTAAATTAATAAAAAAAATTCTCCAGAACAATGGCAGACGATGGCGGTGTCCGTTTGGAGTAGGGGTAAAAATCCGGGAAGGGAACGAGGAAAATCCGAGGGCTGGGGGATCAGACAGACATTTTCCCAGACAAAGGAAGTGGGGAAAACCGGTGGCTTTCGGAAGTGGAAGTGGAAGTGGAGAGATGATGGCAACATTCATCTGTCGCTTTGGCTTTTTCGGCAGTTCAATGACCAGCAAAATGAAATGAATCGATAGAGACGGGGAGCCCACCAGAGACCAGGGACCAGAGACAGTTCGAAAGAGAAGGCTGCTGTGCGGGCGACAGAGATGGCCACAGCGGCGGAGAGGACTGTGCGTAAATATATAAACATACGCACATAGCTGGAGCTGGAGTTGGAGTTGGAGCAGGAGCGGGATGGGGGATCGGGATATATATGCACATGGCAGACAGACTGACTTGTACATGGATATGGCCATACCAAGCCATGTCCGCATCTCACGGTCATTGTCAAATAAACAATGATTCCATGGAATTAACTAACAAGGGAATCACTAAAATAATTTTGTCTCTTAAAATTATTTAAAAGCTAAGAAAAACATTTTAAAATTGTTTCCACAGAAACTTAAGCCAGAGATTTAAAATCCTTATTTGAAATGCCTTAGAGTAGGCAACGATTTGTTTTAATTTGACAGAATTTTCATCCATCATCTGAGAAATTTAAATAAAGAATGATATGAAATCCTTCGAAATTGCATTAAAAATAAGCTAAAAAATAGACTATATACATAATGCATTCCTTTGCATACTTTTGGGCTGTGTTTTCAAAATGATTTTAAGTTTATGCTGACTTTTCGATAAGAAATATATAAAATTTAATCAAGAACAAACTCAAATTTTCTTATAACATTTTCCCAAGACAAAATTTTAAACCCATTTACATTTAAAATATATAAAAAGCTGAGATTAAACCGAGGTCTTCAGGGAAAAAGGTCCTTTTTGGTATCTCCAGAGGTTCCAGAAACCCATCCGGTCCTTTGCCCTCTGCGTGGAATCTGGTATCTGGCTTAAAATTCGGAAATACATTTATGTACACTGCGGGTTTTTCAATTTGGTTTTTCCCTTTGTAGTAAGCCCGGTCTTTTTTTCTGCTCGTTTTTCCTTTGTCTGCCTTGATGTCTGGGAACGCAGCCAGCCACATAGCAGAGGAGTCTCTCTGTGTGCCCCAATCTGATCCCCTTGCACTGCCCAGATCCCTCTCACTCCCCTAGCGAGGGTTTCTTGTCCCGGGCAATTGCTCTTTGTGGAGCAGGCGCAGTCGCAGTGGCAATGGCCACAATTCCCGGACCCGGCCCAGAGGTGCACGACCTCAATCGTGTCCACAGCAGCATCCGAACATCGGCACAAAGTGCCCTGGCTGCCAATCTGGCTCCCTCCTCCAGTCCTCGGTGTCTGGCTGCTGTCTGGTCGCCGGTCCTGGAGTCGGAGATTTGGAGGTTAACTGCGGGACAAAGGATTGCCGAAATTATCACTGCCACGCAAAAAGGGACGGGACCATTACTGGAGTTTATACGCAGGCGGGTTCCCAAATGCTTCTTCGTGAATTTGGGAACTGAGTTTGGCAATTTAGAAGTCAAAATCAACTAAATCTAGGGAGGGCCACAATAACATCAGATGCTATATAAGGATGTCACAGATACTATAAATATTGTCACAAAATGTTCCCTCCTTACAATAGAACTCCAATGTATTTGTAATTTGAGTTCTTAAATATATCATTGCATACTTTTAGACAGCTCTTTAATATAATTTCAAATATATCACGCAATCTGAGACTTAAAGTCGACAAGAAATTTGGTTAACCCTCTCTGTATTAAAATATCTATTCAATATACAACAGATAGCTGGCTTAGAGTTTTTAATTAATAAAAATGCATTACTCTAAGTTTACTAGTCGAGGAAATCATGAATGTCCCTAGCATGAACGTAGTAAATATATGTATGTAAGGACCTGTAGTATGTGTAGGAACTCCCAAATTCTGACTGACTGACTGGGGATGCTACAGTGCCAAAGTTTTTGGAGGGGCTCTCCACAAAAGGAGACGCCAAAAGCTGGCTGCAGCAGGAAGAGGAACAACCGGAGAGCCCGGGAGATGGAGGAGCTGCTGCTGGTGCTGCTGCTGCAGCCTGGGAATCAGAATCAGCCAACGACATGCGCAATTTGTAACACAAACCCAGTCTCTGCCAGCGCCCAGCAAAGTTTCTGCATTCTGCAGTAAAACTGCAAACCGGGGGGGAGGTGGAATGGATCCCGAAACCCGTGACTGTGTATCCGGACCCGTATATTCCGTGTATTCCGGGGGAGGTCAAGAAACCGTGGCTGCTTTTTAAAGCCAGGGGAAATGCGACTCTCTCGCAGAGAGCTCTCACTACGCTTCTCTCTGTCTCTGTTGCTTATTTACCCAAAATCGTGGACGAACAAAAAAATCACAAAAAAAAAGCAAAAAAGAAAAGAATAAAGAAAAGAGGAAAAATCATCTGGTATTTGGTGGGCATGGTCAAGGCAGGGCGGTGACTGTCTGGATCTGAACGCAGCCATATAACCTCTGGTGAGCCCGTACATATGTACCGTACATGGGTTGTGGCTGCGACTCCTCCGGAGTCTGGGACTGCTGCTTCTGGATTCTGGCTTCTATGCTATATTCCCCGCCTGCATCTCGGCGGTTCCTTCACCCAGACATAAAGGAATCATAAAACTGTAAAATGTTATTATCCAATTTTATGCCGGAAAATATCAAATAATAATTTTTTCCGCGATTTTTCTGGGCCTGATGATGGGAACGTGTCTATCCAGAATTATAGGCAATTAGGAACCAAAAAGGTCTACAGAGTTCGTTTTATAAGTTTTCAGTTAAATCTGCTTAAAAGAATCCACAAATTGCTCTATGTAAATAACTGAAACTTAATTTTATTGCATACTTTTGGGCAGCTTTTGAAGAGATATTAAAGCTCTAGCGATTTATGAGGCTCTTTTGAAAATAACTCCGATGTCTATGGCCTTATGAAGACCATTTAAAGATATAGTAATCCGATTTAAAACCTAAAAACATGACTGATACTAAGAAATACAATTATTCAGTACCTGTACTAAATATAGATCTGGATAATATATTTTTTAATTTCCTGGTTAATTTTAATGTTAATGTTCGCTTAATTTGCTTATTCAGGCTTGGATTAAAACTAATTATATAGAAAACTGAGTATTGGATCAAAAAATACTATTATATATAATACTATTATAATTCATATAAGAGTATATGAGTTTTATTTATCACAAAAGAGAAATTGAATGGAAACTACTACCTTTAACCGAAACGAATATAAAATACTATATAAATATTTTGCGCCTACTTACCTTGCTAAAGTAACCAACAATATGGCAGCCATCCACATCGGCCAGTGTCATGATGTAGAAGAGGAACGGCTCCACGTCGTAGTAGAGGGTTTTGTGGTCCAAAAAGAACTTGGCCAGAAGGCAGAGATGCTGGCAATATTGCTTGTACCGCTTCCCATCCACCTGCCACACCTGCAGTTTGCCCTTCCGGTAGATCTCATCCCCCGGTGGATGCCGCCAGACGCATTTCTCCGCATGCCGCTTAATGCCCGTCTCTGATTTCTGGTAGCGCAGACAAAACTCACAGATATACATCTTTGGCAGGCGGGCAGCATCGTCCGGATATGGGGATTGGTACCACACCTTCATCTTGTACTTGCCCATGCTGATATATCTGAGGGGGTTTGGGGACATGTAATTAATTTTCAGCGCTTGCATGCTTTGAGAGATTCACTCACTTGATACCCTTTCCCACAGGCAAATCCTTGAGCTCGTCCTCTATCCTTTCGGAGGCTTGGGCCTGCGCTTCCCGAAACAATTGCAGATCGTAGTCGGGCACCAAACCGGACAGATTCGGTTCACGGTCCTCGTCCGTGCAGTCTTTTTCAAGTTTAACCTAAACAAATGAATTAATTAGGGAGTTACTGGAAGCAGTTTGTTGTAATATGGCACGCTCACCTTCGAGTCCAGGAAATTGTTATTGGCCGGCCTAAAGTTGGCCCTCGATTCACGAATTTTGGCCAGGAATTCGCGCTGCTCGGGCGTTAGGGTCTTGAGATGGTTGGGCTGCTGATTACCCGGCGCAGTCACAATGTTAACGGGCATTTTCAGCCTCTGTTCGTTCCGTAGCTTCCTCTCGTTAGCCCTCTCCTTGCACTCGGAGGCGGACATGTTGTGATAGATGGGACAGGCGTCCGGCAGGAAATGCCTATCCAAATGGCCACTCAGATGTCCGGAGGAGTCACAGCCCTCGATCGGACACTTCTTTTCTGTTTGTGTGATGGGCGAAACAGGTCGGGACTTAATGGAGCTGAGCACTCCACTGCTGATCCCAATAGACTCCTTCTTCACCTTGCTTTTGCTGGCGGCATTCAAATTCGTGGGTGGAGCCACAGGCTTTTTGGCGGGACTCTTCGAGATCAGCGCCTTGTCATCGTCGAGGTCGCCATCGGACTCGGAATCGGTCTCCTGTTTCGGCTGCTGTTTGGATCTCCTCATGCTGAGAGATCGGGTGAGTTTCCTCATTGGATTGGCCTTATCCTTACGCTCCTCTTCGCTGTCGGAGTTTTGAATTTTTGCGGCTCCTCCACCTCCTCTTTTACCTGTTGATAATTATATAATTATATAATTTCTGCTTGATCTCTGAGCACTAAATGTTTACCCTTAGCTGCTCCTCCTCCCTTTGCAGGCTGCGAACTGTAGGAATTACTAGAATCGCTGCCCTCCGAATCGCTCACCGAACTGGAATCATCTCCCGAGTTGGAGCCGCTCTCGGATCCCGAACTTCCGTCACTGCTAATCGCTGGTCCATCTCCTCCTCCTCCTCCATTTTTCTTGGCCGGCGGCAGTTTCCCTCGGATCTGTTTCGGCCTGACCGTGCTGGCCATCTTCACGGGAATCTTGCGACCATTCTTCACAATCTTCATGGAGTCATCTGTGCTGTTCGAGGAGGAGGAAAGCGAGGGTCGCTTGCCTTCGCCGTTCTCTCGGGTTCGGTTGTTGGCGTTTCCAGTTCCTGCTCCCGATCGCTGTGGAGGATTGCTCGGTTTGTTCACTGGATTGCTGGGCTTGTTGACGGACGCGGGCGGTTTCCTTCGGACTGTGGAAGCCGCTGCTGCCGCAGTCACTGTGGAGCTTCCCAGCGAACGTGCGTTCTTCTTGGCCGGCGGTGCAGAATCCCCCACGTCGTCATCATCGCTTGATAATCTATTGTTCGGCGGATTGGCCACTTTTCGGTTCGTGTTTGCCTTGGGCTTATCCTCTGCCGCCGCAGCCGCCGGAGGAGGTGCCTTTTTTCGCGGCGCATTTCCGGAATTCGTTTGTTGTTGCTGCGACTGTGTCTGAGATTTCGAGGAGGAGGAATTCGTGGATGGCTTCGTCTCCTCCGGCGTCGCACTGCTGGAATCCGTGTCCGAGCTGCTGCCCGTGTCGGAGCAGCTGGTAGAGCCGCTACTAGAGGAGCTGCCCGATTCGGAGCTGCTGCTGCCGGACTCCAAGGCCATTTCTTGAGCGCAACAAAAACCTATCAATTTTCGTACACAAAATTCCTTGTTTTTTTTATTGTTTTGATTAGAGTGACCAGAGGTGGCATGCGAATGGAAAGCCAAAGTTACGGTATATCGATTGTTGTCGTGTTAACCAACACTAAAAATAGCTTAAGGTGGGAAAAGTGAGACACTATTTAATATATATATTCAAATATTTTTCCTGATCCCTGATAGCCTTTTTATACAGATTCTTTCTATAATGAGCAGATATTTAACTATTTATAGCACATTGTAATTAACATAGAGCATGTCTTATTTTAGGTAACCTTTAAAGAATTTTAAAAATAAATTGCATATTTTATATCATACAGTGATCAAGATGGTTTAACAGCTAGGTATATTTTTTCACTATTTTGGAGTGAACATTGTAAATTCCAGTCGACTTTTATTTCAAATAATTTCATAAGCGCCAAGCATAAAAATGACCTAAATATGTCATATTAAGCTTTTATCCTTAAAATAATGCTTTTGACTATCTTTAGTACTTAAATTCATGGCTCCGGACTTAAAAATTCAGTTCAGAAATTGATCCGTAAATGGATTAACCTAAATATTGCTTATAAATTAAATTTATGAACTTTATGCTCTCCTAGGTTTTGGTATATTTTGGTATATTTGTCTGAGCCTAATATGGCTTATTTTAATAGTCGTATTTCGGTCCCACTGCAAAGGAGATTTTCTTGCACTTTCAAAAAACACCAACTTAAGAACCTTTTAAGTAATATAAATCATGTACAACGTGGACTGTATTGCCATTAAGGACATCAAGCCGGGCCTGAAGAACATCAATGTCATCTTCATCGTGCTGGAGGTGGGCGTGGCCACGGTGACGAAGGAAAATCGCGAGGTGCGAAACTTCAAAGTGGGCGACCCCACTGCGTGCATAAATGTCTCGATTTGGGACGAGCCAGGAAAGCTTATTAAACCCGGCGACATTATAAGACTGACGAAGGGCTACGCCTCCATTTGGCGGCACTGCCTGACTTTGTATTCCGGCAAGAACGGCGAGGTCTTCAAGATTGGGGAATTCTGGATGACCTTCAATGAGGGCCTTAACATGAGCGAGCCAAAGAGGCCGGAACAGCAGGCGGTGGCAAATACCGGCGGATTGGTGGCTGGAACAGTCCCAGTTGGACTGCCAGCGGGCAGTGGAGCACCTGTGGCGGCCGCCGCATCCGGAGTAGCAACTGTCCAAAGCCCAGCGACAACGGCACCAGTTTCTGCGGCGCCCAACGCTCCACAACCGGCGGGGAAGCAGGGCACACGCGGCGGAAGAGGAGGTGGAGGACGTGGTGGCCTTAAGGCCGACCGGCGATAAGATTAAGGGAATATTATAGGTTTAACGGGGATCTATTTGTACAGAAATTAACAACTTGGATCAAACATTAATGACTTCTATTAAACTCAGACTTGATACTACATTCAAATTAGATAACTAAAAAAGCTTTTTTAACGATTGATTCCATGAGAATTGTTTTATCAACGGAGCTTGATTGCTTTCTAAATTCTTGGATCAACAAGATCTTAAATACGAATTCCATATACAAGATATAACAGTTCTAAGACTTTCATTTCAAATTGCAATAAAATGTCTTAATTTTCTAATGATTTTGGATTTTACTCACAAGTTCTATACAAAATTTAACACTTTTAAATGGATTTGTAAATTGTTAAAATATTTATATAGACGATTTGTAAAAATTCAAATAAGTTCAAAAAGAAATTAAGAGATTGTCAAGCTTTTTTCTGAGATTTTCTTAAGGCCTATAAAATGGCATATATTTTTAGAAACCCTTTAAGATCCCATAAATTGTGTACTTAAATTATAATCATTACAAAGAAACAATTAACCCAGAGTCCAAGGGATGTAAAATATTGTATTTATGTTTTATTTGGCAAAATCAAAGACACAAATAAGAATTCCAGAGAGATTGTCGAGCATTTTTCGATGCTACATTTACAAAGCGATAAATATTGTATTTTTGTTGTTGTTGTTTGCAATGCATGTGTAATTGTGTGTGTGCGGGTGTGAGAGTGTGTGTGTGCATTTGCGTGTGCTTGGAATTTAGCTTAAGCTTAATATCCTCTGGCGATCCTCTTAGGCCTTCTTCTTCTTCTCGTAGTAGGCCTGCACGGCTTTCAGCAGATAGCCGACCTCCTCGACGGTCTTGATCTGATAGTTGGCATAGGTCTTCAGCGTGGGCAGCTCGGACACACGGAAGGTCTTGCCGATGCCATGCAGCACCTTGATGGCATCCTCGTCTGTTGTGTCGTCGCCAACGTAGATGATCTTCAGGTTCTTGGCCCAATCGGCTTCGAACTGCTTCTCCAGAATCATCTTGGCGCCCTCACCTGGAAGGCGTAAAGGGAATATATTTTTTTGGATTAAAAGGTGAAGTGCAACATGGAAGGGGCAGAGAGAATTTAAAAAGGTGATAAGATGGCTCTAAAAAGTAAGCAAAGAAAGGAGTATATATTTAATTCCAATGCTTCTGAATAGAACTCATTGTATTTAACAAAAAAGTGTTTGTTATTTACCATATGGAGTCCATTAGGTAAATTTATTAATCATAAATCCTCATCAGCCAGCCATAAATGCCAGATTTGGCTAAAAGGTTACCAATTCTAAAACCCATTAGCATATATAAATTTAGCATATGATAATATGGAAATATAAACAAATAGAACTATTCAAGTGTTTACCAATATATTTGAGATAATCAAATATTTTGTGTACCTTATTTTCAATATAAATACTCTTCAATTTATTTATATTCAATTTCATGAATTATTTTTAGCTTTAGAAGGAAATATTTGAAATCTATCGGAATCTTATTTAACTCAAAGTGAAATTTATGTGCAAACATTATTTATTTCTGGAACAATGCAACTTGCTCCTAAACAATGCCCCAATTAAGGTGGAAGCCATGTGGATTGTATACAAATAAGTATGCACTGCTGGAACTCATCCAAAATCGCTCGATAAACAAGCGAGAAGGCAGGCAGGCGGCAAACAATATTTTCGAATGTCTAGAATTCCGCTCGGCACATATATTAGATCATATAGACCGCTCCGCTTGCAGTGCTCCGAGAAACCGAACCGAATTTTTCCTAGCCACCCCAGGCACCCAGCCTCCTCCGCCGGATCCCGGTATTATTTTTAGGCGTCTACGTGGGCGGATCTTCTCTAGTTTTCGGTTCGCATTTTGGTTTTGGTAAAGTAAATGAATGAGTGTTTGGCTAGAAATGAATTTCAAATCATTTTAGACAGCCACCGGCTCTCGGTACGCAGTAAAGATCGGTACATATGGTAGATAAATATATCAACTACATAGAAATTCGTCTACCTCAATCATTTGATTATTTTTTTAATTATGCTGCTTGACTCAGCGATTAACGCCACATTTTTGCTTAATTGCTGACGCAGTCTATGAGTCGCACAGGCACCAGTGCTGCTCTCGAACCCCTTAGAACCCCTTAAAACCCCTAAGAACCCCCGAAGACCTATGATTTCCCACCTCTATCAATATATTGCACTTTTCTCTTCTTTTTCAGACGGCACCAACAATTCTTCTTCTTTGCATGCGCCGGTTGAGACTTTTAAATTTTTTCTAAAAAAAAATGTATCACAAAAAATATTTTTAATTTCTTTCCGCTGTTTTTCTTCTTTTTTTCTTGCAATAATTTTGTTTCTGGCTGCTACAAATTTATTGCCTTTGGAGGCGTACACAATCATAATTAATTTTTGATTTTCACACAAGAACATATATGTTTAAATGCTTTTTTTTGTATTTTGTCGCCACGGCTCATTGGCCTGAGCGACAATTTTGATGTGAATGGGCTGGGATGGGTCTAGAGAGTATTTCTAGAGGACGGAGGTGACAAGTGGCTCCCATAAATCTCAGCTGGAGGGTGATACGAATTTCTTATAGAGAGGTTTTTTCTATCGGGAATTTGAGAAATGCAAAAATTATGATGATATATTTTCGGGGGATATTAATGGGGTTTTTAAATATAACGATCTATACGTTTTTATAAATGTTTTTAAATAATATTAATATGGCCAATGCATATTCAACTGTAAATATTTTTTTATATATTTCATATAAACGAATTGTATGTTTAGAAAAATAACCATAAACTTGCAAGTACCCAATACTTTTTTATATTTCAAATAAACGAATTGTGTGTTTAGAAAAATACCCAATATTTTGAACTACAAACTTTTCTTGAGCATTTTCCAGATGAATTTCAAGAAATATTTATAAATATGGCCATATATCTTTGAAGCCATGCATCGTTAGTTGGAAACGTCATCAAATTAAATTCGTTTCGCTTCAGTTTGGCTTCATTCATCTTTAGAATGGCTAAAATTACAAATACCCCGTCTGCTTTCCAACTCTGCTGCAAATATTATGACAAGAGAGGCGATTTTGGGAAAACGAAAGCGAAAACGGGTGACTCTTTGAGAAATTATACAGATTTGTTAATTTATCATAGGAAAAATCGGGCGAGTGACTGACTATATATAAAAGAGACGGCCAGAATATATAGTTTTAGGCGCGCTTTTGACATCAGTTCGGCCTGCGGGTTGTTTTGTCTACCGAGACATTTTTTAAATATATCTATCTACCTACATATATCTTAGAGATTTTAATTTTGTCAGATTTTTGTGAGTGCTGCAGTGTGTGTGTGTGAAATTTTCCCCAGAATATATATTTTTTGGGGAAAGACGCCTACGCTAAATACCCATTGGGGCACGTATATAGAGAAAATAAAAAGAAATTTGGCAATAATTAAATCATCGAACCGTCGAGTCGAAAATCGAATTGTTTCGAACAGGTGCCGAAGTGCGGAAAAGTTGAAAGCTGAAAGGAATGGTATGCCATGGGGACAGAGCGACAGATGGATGAGAACGGATGGCAACAGTTGGCAAATTG
Organism: Drosophila pectinifera; assembly: GCA_008042775.1. Lineage (NCBI taxonomy): Eukaryota > Metazoa > Arthropoda > Insecta > Diptera > Drosophilidae > Drosophila > Drosophila pectinifera. The sequence goes on along the minus strand of VNKC01001764.1, from coordinate 26,854 downwards.
TTGACCGATGACGGCTATATTAATAGTCCCCTTGGAACGGATCGCCTGGGATCTTAGAGCTATAGTTGCCAACTAACCTTTGTCCCAGTTGACGCGGGGCTTGCCCTCCAGGGCGTAGGGGGTCTCGATCAGCTGGAAGCCATGGGCCTGGATCAGGGCCTTGGCATCGGCAATCAGCTTGGCCTTCAGCTTGTCGGTGACTCCCTTGTAGTGATAGGTCACCGAGATCTTCTTGTCCTCCACCCAGGCACCAGAGCACACGACCTAGGAATAGATTATAGAATTATATTATAGAAATTATTGGAGTTCGAATAGAGATTAATATTGCTTTGCTTGCGGCTAAAAGTTTGAAGCAAAAAAGCAGATTATATTAATATTTATTTAGGCTTATTAAATCTTATATATATTATTTTAAATATAGAAAGTTTGAATCACAAAAAGGAGATTATATTAATTTCAATTTATTTTAGATTTATTAAATTTTATATATATTATTTATAATATAGAAATCTAATTTATGCCCAAAGACTATATACATATATATATTCATATATTAATTAAGAAATTTCTAAGGAAAGATGAAGCTTATTATCAAGAAAATCCTCTCAAATAATCATTTAATAGAGCTTAAGTTTTATTTGTGCAGAAAATTTCAGGTTTTGAATTAATTTCTTCTAAGTATTTTAAAATTATTTTAGAAAAATTATTCATTTTTTGAATTTTATATTTAAATGCATAAACTAGTTAAGTTTACTGTTCATATTAGGAATTTATGTAAATAGCACTAATGAAATTAATAAATATATATTTAATTGAAGACCTCTAACAAGTCCTTCTAAAATGTAACCTAAATTTAAATGTAACTATATCAATATATTCTTATATTGTGAGGTTTTTTTAATTTTAATAATTAAGGGTTAATTATTATTAATTTCTATACTTGAAACTATTATTTTTTAATTTAACATTTAATAATTTTAAATATTTTTGACTTCTTCAAGATCCTTTCATATATTTAACCTATTTCTCAATACCTTTTTATCTTCACTTTTCATCAAAATACTTAAATTATACCTAAATTGGTGAGGGTTTTGTAATTTTGATAATTCAGGGTTAATTATTATTAATTTCTATACTTGAAACTATTATTTTTTATTTTAACATTTAATAATTTTAAATATTTTTGGCTTCTCCAGGATTCTTTCATATATTTAACCTATTTCTCAACTCATTTCATTAAAATAAAATTCCCTTAAGGACCCCAATTCTTACCTTCTCCTTGAGCTCGGCCACCAGCTTGTTGTGCTTCTCGAGCAGCTCCTCGGGCATCTCGATCTTGAACTTCTTGCCGGAAGGATACTCCACCTCCAGGCCGTGGTTGCCGGCATAGGTGACATTGGGGAACTTGAGGTGGTTCTTGATCTCGCTCAGTTCGCGGCCGGAGAAGACGACCATGAAGATCTTGTCGTTGGCGGCCAGCTTCTTGATGTTGATCTCCGTATCCTTGGGCATCACGGAGAGCTCCTCGGTGAGGGGAGCCAGGGTGCCATCGTAGTCCAGCAGCAGGGCCACCTTATCCGTTTCGGGGTTGATGAAGCTGCGATGGAGAGGATGGGGCTTAGATCCTGGAAGATCGTCTCTCCTAGATCCTGTGCGCAACTCACCCATCGAGGGCCTTGACATAGTCCTCCTCCTTCTTCAGCAGCGGGGCCTTCTTCTGTTCAGCCATTTTCTATATGTTCTTCTCTGTATCTGAGGGTGTACGGATTTATATTGTATCTACCGGATATTGCGCGACGTGCTGGACGTTCCTCGACCGATTTAATACTAATGACCAGCGATCCTCAGCAGCCACATATCGCCTGTGATCTATAAGTATCCGGATCCGATCTCGCTCTCATTTCGGCCCTCTCTCTCTCTCTTTCTCTTTCGGAAACGATGGCAACTCTGGCCGCCGTACGTTGGCCAAGTAATTCCCACAATATTTATGAGGCATATGCGCATAAAAAAACACATTCTATAATGAATCTCTGCCTGTATTTAGAGGAAGATATATATATAAAGACATATGTATTAGAAGCATACACACACGCTGTCTATATAGCCACGATTTTCAGTTTTCTGGCGAGGGGAGCATATAGCATGTAGCATATATGGTGACGATGTCTTAAATGCACCTTTGTTTGAGGTCGTTTTTGTTTTGAAAGAAGTGTCTTCTCCTCATGACACACTTTGCGGCTAATTATTTATTATTAGTTGGTTTTTCTTTAGTTTATGTTCTTAAATAACCTAAGTTTTAATTGGTCTTATTTGTAGCTGAGACACTTAATGAAATACCTTTGAATTTTTGAATTGAAGATCATCTTCACTGGATCAATGTTCTCTACATTTCCATTAAATTATCTATTTGTTTCTTTTGATCTTCAAACGAAGAGCGATCGCTGAACGTGTCTGGGAAAAGATTAATGAACATTTTCGTATCGGACACTTCTGAAATCAGCAAAAATATTTATTTACCGGATTATCTACGTTGTGTTAACCAAATTAATCTTGACCCGATTCTCTAAATCAAGGAATTTATTCGGTTTACTTGCTGAAGTATGCTTAGATTGATATTAAGACATTTTAAAGCAACAACTCTTGTTTAAAATAGATTTATTTTAGTTAAAGTGTATAACAAATTCATTATAAGTATTTACGACTAATATATATGGTTTTTTTAATAATAATTTTAGCTAACTAAGCATATACAATTGGTTGAATATTTTTTAATATAATATTACCTTCATAATCTCCCTTCTTAGTAGATATTTACTTTAACAAGGTGGTTCGTTTTTTTGGTATTCTAAAAAATTCATAAAATCTAGGAGACATAAACCCCAGCTATCCATTTGAGGAGATCGGTCATTATAGCCTGATTGGGCAAACGGAAGTCGGCGAAAGTCTGGATCTGAGCATCCGCAGCAATTCTAAAGGATCGACCCAAGCCCCTGAGGACCTATAAAAAATATAGAAATATATAGAAATATATAGAAATATATACAAATATATATATAATAATAATTTCCAATATATATTAAGAAAAGTGATTAATTTAATTAATAAATTAAGATAAACTCACCCTCATGGCGTCTTCATCGGTGGTGTCATCTCCAGCGAACACAACACTCACTTCCTGGGCCCAATTCTCCCCGAACTTCTGCCTCAGGATATACAGAGCAGCCTCTCCCTTGTTCCAGTTAACCGGTGGCTTAGCCTCAATAGCTTCATGGGCCTGATTCGCTCTGAATCCATGCTTCTGGCAAATCTCCGAGGCCAACTGCTTCTGTTGATCCTTGAGAGCCACGGGCGTGTCCCTGTAGTGATAGGTGAGGGAGACCCGCTTGTCCTCCACCCAGGCGCCATTCTTCTCCACTTTCTCCTTGAGCTCCCTAACCATATTCGTGTAATTCTTCTGGATCTCTGCGGGGAGTTCGTAGTCGTGTCTGGAGCCATCGGGATACTCAATCTCCAGGCCATGGTTGCCCGCATATGTAATGCCATCGATGTCTACTTGTCTTTGGACATCTTTAAGGCCACGACCCGAGATGACGGCTAGGAAGACCTCGGGATGCTTGGCTATTTTGCGGAGAATGGCTTCCAGTTCCACGGGCATTTTGGTCTTGGCGGGATTATCGGCAATGGGAGCCAGGGTGCCATCGTAGTCCAGAAGTACAGCCACCTTGTGGCTCTTATTTAGATAGCTGGAAGGGGAAAATGGATATATATTATTGTAAGTTATTAGAAGTTATTTATAATAAATAAATACGATATAATAAAATCACTAGAACTTTGGAATCACTTTATATTATGTCTAAAAGTATGCAATGAATTTTTGAGTCACTAAATTGTTGCAATTTTTAAGGTGAGGTTAAGTGAGAGGTTATTCGTAATAAATAATAAGCATAAATATCACTAGGACTTTGAAATCACTTTAAAATATGTCTAAAAGTATGCAATAAAAGTTTGAGTCACTAAATTGTGGCACTTTTTAAAGTGATTTCAAATCGCTGGTGATTTCTGTAGCATCAACGATTATCCTTTATTTAAACACTCTTTTACTTAATTGAATACTTAAGAAAATATACAAAAGAAGCATTAAAAAATTCAAGACTGTTTTTAATTGTTAAGATTAAATATTATAACTTTAAAAGTAAATGAAGACATTCGGGAGAAATTGTGTTTAACTCTTCAGTTTAATAGTACAATGACAATCACTAAAATTAGCTAAGAGAGAGGTACCTACGTAGATGCTGAGTATTATGTCTATAGCTTCTATAGCTTATCAGTAGTTTGTTCATTACATGACATCGAGACAAGGTCACGCTTCCGTTAAATAGTTCCAACTTACCCGGGCAGACTCCGTTGGAACTCCTCCAGGTTGTTAATAACAGGTGCCACTTGTTTTTCCGGCATTTTTCCAACCTCTTGATAGCTCCTTGTACCGCTCAGAAGGCAAATCAAAATAAATATAAAGGTTTTCACTGGAATTCAATGGGAAGAGGATTAGTTCCGCGTTTTCCGGATTTCTTATCAGCTTGTTGATGTCTCAGTGTCTCGGTTCAAACTGTGCGATTTCTCTAGCTGAGACTGGGTTTTAAGGCGTTCTAACAGATAGAGTGTTCTCTCCGTCGAGCAAAGATAAGATACTCTCCCTCTCTCCGGTTAATTATCACTTCCTCGATTATCTCTGGAGATCAATTCACCTTTAGTGTAGGTATAGGCTCTATGATCTATCTCGACACCTATCCCTGATGAATCTGAGAGGGAAATTGAGTTGCTGCTCCTCCGGTGGCTGCAGTTTTATAATGTTCCGTTGGCGGTGATTTCCTCAAACATTGCCGCCAGGTTTTTGTTTGGCGAACAAAGGCAGTGCGCCCCCCCAGATGCTCTGATTCAGTGCATCATGCGTTGCCTTCGTGGACGGTGCGTGCATTGCCTCCACCTCCAGCCAAGTTTAAATTCGAGGGTCATAAAACAAAAACCGAAATCCATAAATTCCACCCACCACACAGAGACATTCGCCCCGTCGTTAATTAGCAGTGAGAACGCAAATCTGGTTATGTCCTCGCAGTCTGTCCTTGCCAAATCCCTTTGACGTGACGATAAGCGTGTCCCTGTGGGGGGCACATCCAACCCTTAACCCCTGTTCACTTCACTCCACCCTTAACCCCTGTTCACTCCACCCTCCCAGACCAAACCTCAGTCCGCTGTCAACGCGATTTCGGGACACAAATATTTGTTGCATGCAGCGGCATTGATTAGGCGACGGCACAAAATTACTAAAAATAGTAGCAGCATGAGCGCGACACGCGAGAGCCACGAAAATAGGGGGTGTGGGGGGAATTAGCGGGAGGTTTCAGACTCTGCAGGGTTAAACTGTTGGGGTATGTCTACTTGGGGTTAAGATAAAAGAGGGTTCAACATACTGCACTTTTATTTTGTATAAATATATATTTCTTATATATTTTTCATTGTAATACTGGAAGGTCTATTAAAGCCTAATCAGTACCTCTCATTAAATATTATTGCATATTTTATATAAATACTTTATATATATACATAAAGATAATTAAAACAAAAAAGGCCTAGAAATTGATTTCTATTATTATTATTATTATTATTATTATTAGTATTATTATAGCTATTATTATTATTATAATTATTAATTAATATCTTCAATTCCATTCAAATAAATCCTTAAAATGGTATATTCATCCCTTTGAGAAGGGCTTTGAAATATTATTTTACATTATATTATTATAGTTTTAATTAAATATTTAACAAAAACCTAAAGTTAGCTAATAAATAAATTATATAGGATCTCTTTATATATTGAATATATATTATTTTAAATTTAAAACCTCTAGGTGATGTTTCCTTTATAAAATATCTGTTTTTGTTAGTCTAGCAATTTATCTTTTTTTGCTTTTATAAATAAATTTCCCTTGGCGATTATAAGAACCCATGGAAATGTGTTTAAGTAAATATTCATTTACCTTCTTATCAACTTTTCATAACAAAATCTTCCATTGGCAAAGAAATTTTCCAAATTGCAATCATTATTATCTACAGCTCTACATGAGATCTGTGATGGTCTCCCTAGCATATCGTCATTGGCAGGTGGCCAAGATATTTCCTAGGTTAGTGCCACTTGTTGAGGTTGACTGACAAAGTGAATCACGCTGTCTGGGACCCCGAGAGCATGCTCCAAAAGCATGCTCAGACACACAGAGACACGAACCCACAGACCAGACCCAAAACAAATCCAGACCTGACCAGGCCAAACTGTTTACACACGATATAAATACAGTCGGAGCTCCTTAACTGAAACCTCAAACCATAAATTAGTTAGAAAAAAAATATTAAAAAATATATAAATAATAAGATTAGAAATAATGAAAGTACCTAAGGTTAATGACCAGTGAATACTGTCCCACAAATCATTGTATACTTTTGGGAGACTTTATACTGTGATTTCGTTTAATATTTTCCAATGTTTATTTCTTATTTAAAAATAAAATCAAATAAAAAACGAATAAGTTGAACATTTATTTAAAAGAAACATCATCTTATTTTTAATTAATGATATTAAGAAAACTTCAACGGAATATATTTATAATTCTAAAGTCCGCGGATTGTACACACCATAAAGAAATGATCTTAATTATATTTCGAATATATATCAACTATATTAAGACTTTCTTAATGTGAGAACTCTTGAACTATTAAGGTCTTATTAGTTAGATTTATCTTATTTATTATTATTTATTACAAGTATTACCCTATATATATATTTCTCCATTTTGGTATATACTTTACTGAAATACTTTTTAAGTTAAACATTTTCATTTTAAGTAGTTAAACATTTTAAACTTTCTCTTTATCTAGCAGTGTCAAAAGCGATTTTTATTTAAAGAAGTTAGACTGTTCTATTATCGAGTATCTAGGGAAACACAATAAAAATAGAGGATGAGGGCAGACAGCATTCTGATATCTGAAGATAAACAAAATTAACGGAGTCAGAGTCCCCTTAATCGCATCACGAACCCAGCTGTCGGCGGACGATATCGGGCTATATCTGCTAATTTCGATCTAATTGGGAGACGACTAATTTTCACTTTGACCAACAGGTGTCTGGGACACCCTTCCCCCATTTCCGTTCAGTGTATATGAGTAGCAGCATCCACATATTGTTGACACTGCAAATCTCTATTTGAATGTTTTTAATTTTCTCACTCACTCTTGTTTCCAACGAATTGCACTGATTGGCCTGTCACAGATCTTAATTCGCTTAATTTGTCAACTGAAAAACTGTCAATTAATCCAAATAAATCCGAGCAGCATGCGATTTGAATTCAATTTTTGGGTAAATATTTTCCCAATTGATCGAACGGATTTTGTTTTCTTTGTTTCTAAATTTTGTTTTGCTTAGCTAGAAAAAGCTTTTTCCAAAGCTCTTAGATCAAGCTCGGTGACTCAGGTAATAATGAGGTTAATAATGACGAGGCGGGGTAAGATTTATTGGCCGACATAAATAGAATTTTGAAAACACTTGGCGAAAGAGGTGGTCAAAGGAAATGGCTAAGAGTGGCACAGTGTCTCGGAAAATGTTAATTGAAAATAATAAGAAATAATGGGGGAAATGCGATAACAGTGGTTACTATATATTTTATATTGTATTTTTTTAGTTATAAGAAATCAGGAGTTAAAATATAAATTTATTATAAAATATATTTAAAATAAATTATTAAATATAAATTTACATAAATATAATTACTGTAGATAAGCTTCAGGCATTTAATCAAGATAAAGTCTTGGTCCGAAGACAAGCTGAATTCGTACTTGGGAATTTTAGACAAATTCTGGAATATCAGCCAATCAAATAATATAAGAATATAATATAGATATAAGAAAAAAATATATAATTGTACTTAAAACTATTCAAAAAAAAAATAGGGAACATAAATTACTACACAACCTTTCCTTTTTTAAGTCCAAATAATTAAAATGTTTTAGTTTAAGATTAAAATTAATGTATTAATTAATATATTATAAAAATAAATAAATAATTCGTAATAATATATTAAAATTACATTTTTGGTTTATTTTCAAAAGAAATATATTTTCAAATGTTTTCTTGAAATTATATATAATATTTAAAGACTTTGTTTAATACAATAATCCTTTAATTTTAATTGCGTGATTTCCTTTAAAATATTTTCTGATAAGACCATATGGTGACAAGTTAAAAATATTTGTGATTTTAAGCTCCAATTAACATAAGCCAGCTGGCAGCTCAAAAAGCATATGCCACCCTCACTCACCCCTGAAAAATGCCTACGTAAGTAGAAGAAATTTTTAAGGGGCAAAAAAACAAGAAGGGGTTGGGGTTGTTGATGTTTTTAACACCTTTAGGTCGTTTATCCCGTAAACAACAAGAATGCAAACTGACAGGGGAGTGTGACGAGCCGAGGGGTGGGAGGTCGAAAGGTTGCTTAAGGTGGACCAGGGCTTAGGGTGGACACACATAAATCAGCCGAGTATTGGCAGGGCCCGGGGGCCAAAGGGCAGCCGAGCGAAAGGCGTTGGCCAAAATTAATGTTCGTTCAGCTCGGCTGGCAAAATCCAACCTGTTGCCACTGTCGGGAGCAATTAGTGGACGTGCCACGAGCCGTTTCGATGTCAACAGGTTGCCACATTGCCTGTTTGTCTTCGACGCGCGCGATGCACCCCCGGAGATAAGGGGCGAGCCGGGGGGCTTCCTATATGCCGCTGGAGGGGGTAATTCACGTACATAGGGGGTGGACCTAGGGGGGCCTTCGGGGCGTGCTAAAGCCGTGTAATCATTTCTCGCAGTGTGCGTGCGTATGTGTGGGCGGTGTGTGTTTGGCGTGGCATTAGGGCATGGCTTACTGCCAATTACATGGAAAATGTTTGCATACCCTCCCCTCCGCTCTGCCAAAATATTCTCTTTTTTTTTGTATTTTTATTAGGTTTGTGTTTGTTTTGTTTTTCGGGTCTCTAATGTTAAGTGAAGGTCAGCTGGGCAGGAAATTCATTTGCCCCCCCCGGCCTGGCAGCTTGTTTGTAATAGAGTCTGGGATGCGGCAGAGTGGGGCGTTGGCAACATTGTAGCTGTCTCGGACTCCAAATTGTAGGTCAATTTTACGCTGAAAATTCTGGGCACTAAAAGTACACTGGGGGCTTTTGGGGCACCTTTGGGGAGTTCTGAGCAACTACCAATTAGCACATTAATTTATAGGATACGGTTAAGGCAAGGGCATATTTTATTTTGTGATATGATTTATTCTAATGAGTTTGTAATTTATATTTATAGTATATTTTTAATATATAATAGATTTTATTATTAGTAAAAATAGTGAACAAAAACACTAAGGCTTCAACCTATAATGTATATATATACACGATCTGCATAATTTTAAATTTTGTGTATAATTGTATTATAAACACGAAAGTTACAAGACAATAAAGTTTCAACCTTCCATTTCCATCTCGCACTTCGCTCGCCTCAGGTGGTTAGTCTCTTATTTTAAACTGTATCTCTTGATTTCATGTCCCAACATGTCTTGAATTCATGTCCCGACAGCAGTAATTTTGATACCCTAATTTTTTGAACAAATCAGAGTTAAAAATATCCATAACTTTGCCAAAACCGCCTTAATTTCAATTCGGAAAGCTTTTCTGTGGTAGTTTTTACTTCGTTAATTAATCTGCATATTAATATAAGTAAATTAAGAAAATTATTTTTTTGCCAATTTTTGACAATTTTAATGATGTAACCCCTTATCAAATTTTGAAAAATCGAAAAAAAATTTTTTTCTTAGTTTTTCAATATTTTACTTTTAAGTAATTAAGATTTTAACGGCGAATCGAAAGATATACGACATTTGGCTATCATATCATTGTTGGCCATAATATGCTCTTCAGAAGACATCAAATATTCGCATTTTTGAGTTGACATTTTAATACCCTAATTACAAGAACTTACTTAGGGAAATTCTTTTTATTTTATTTTATACAGTATGTATTAACAATATTAACTCATGTTTATAAAAACACTCTAAGGATATTACTAACATAATTATAAACTCTAAGAAATTATTAAAGTGTCAGATTAAACATTTAAACTTTGGTTTTCCAGTTGAGGGATTGCCATTGGGTTTTGTATAATTATTTACTACTTCGATTTTTAATACTTTTAAGATATATTTTTGTTAAGAATTAACTGGGAACGTTTTTTTGTTTTTATGTGTATTTTTAGTGTCATGTCCATACGTGTTAAGAATTTCTCAAAGGCTTTTTCTCCCCCTTAATCCCCATTTTTCCGTTAGCAACACGACAATTGGGAACAGATGTTGCCCGCAAACGAGCCGTGTTGCTGGCCGCATGTTGGCTGGTGAATATTGCGCGCGCTTTTACGATGTTTATAAACATTTGCGGCGAACTTGTTGCTGTGTTTTTTTGTTGCCGCTGCCCTCGCGTAGCTTCATTCCGCCAAAGGCAGCGCAGCAGATGCGACGCGTTGCGTTCGCAGAGGAGAACTTCACCCGAGTTGTTGTTGCGAATTCTGCCGACGGTTCTGCTCCCGGTTTCGTGTTATCCCCATATATCCTGCGGTGCACATCCTGGCCGAACTCTTTTGCATTTTACATCTATCTGTCCACATATCCCAGAGCCGTGGCGAAGGTGGAAAAGTTCGGAAAAGTGTGGGAAGAGTGGGTGGCGGCCAGACGCACTCCGTGTGCTTTTTATTATTGTTTTACAATGGCAACGCATCGGCTGGCGTTGCGTCGCAATAAGACCACTTCGATGGCATTGGCATTGGCAGCGGTACAAGTCGGATATATAAAAGCATAATTGCTATGAGCCAGCGGCTTAATACGCAACAGGAAGCTGGAGTGTCAACAAGACTAGAAATTTTGAAAAACTATCAAAATATTCCAAGGAAAATAAATAATCAAATAAACATAAATAACTATAAAACAATAACAAGTAAAAGAGCAGCCAAAACCAAAGTTAAGAGGGAGCATCTATTAAAAGTACTATAAAAACAATTGAAATGAATTATGAAAAAATAAACCAAACAATTTCGAAAATTATTCAATGAAAAATTAAACAATAAAGGAAACCAAACAACAGGAAACCAAAAGCCAAATAAAAACTATTTATATAAACCCATAAAAGCAGTACAAGGAAAAACTAATAATCTTTTGCCAAAAATATACATTAAATATACATTAAATCTTTTTTGTTTGATCCGGAATGTACAAATTTATAAATTGAAGAACCAGAAATATATATTTTTTATAAATAATATTTGTTTATTCGGTGTGTATACTTAATAAACATAAAATAAGTAAACATATAGTACGAAAATACAACTATTCGTCCAAAAACGCTTAAGAGTAATATTTCTTTTATAAACTATATTGTATTTACCCAGTGCGTATACGTAATATTTATAAACAAAAGACAAATAAGAGTCAAGAAGTGTTAAAAATAAAACCAAACGCTGTTCGTCTACAGAAAACAAACAAGGATATTTCCAAGGAGCAAAACAAACTTTTTTACTCACACGGTGCGTATACTTAATTATATTTACAACTAAATTAAAAACCGAATTTATGGCAATTCAATTACCGAAAACTTTGTTGCAAAATAAAAGCCAAAAGCAACAACCAAAAGGCAACTTTTATGAACACATAATAAAATAAATAAAAAAAGTTTCGACTTTGTGCGGTAGCTTTAAGTTTTTCAGAATTCTGTAAACATTTATATGAGAGGCAGTGGCGTGGGTAAAGGGTAATTTTAGGGGTACTGCTATAAAGCCCTACGTAAATACCATTAAAAAAACCTAAATCAAGCAAGAACCTGTGTTTAATATTAGCGAACATAAGTGTTTGCTTTGAACCCCCTGGGATCCGTTGATGTGAGATTATTAATTTGGTTCTCCAGTCGGCCTTGACTCATGTCTCGCCAATGGACCATAACTTATTCACCTGATGGCTCTCTGCACATATACTTTTCGATTCTCTCGATTTGTAAATCATTATAATTGCCTGTGATTGTGGCCACTTCCGCAAAAAACCGTCTTGTGCAAAACTGTTTGACTTTGAAATGGTTTCACAAAAATAAAACAAATTGCGGTGAGCGCTCGTCCATCTCGGTCCGTCTGTTTTTGATTTGTTTGCTTGATATGTTTTAAATTTGGCGGCGGCCACGGCCGCCAGCTTGTCTGTGCGAAAAGTGAAATGCAAATTTGTATTATTTGCCCCTCGTCCCATTTGATAAATCTTATCTCGCATCATCGGGCATTGGATCGGGGAAAGTGTTTACGACGCAGCACCAAGATTTATTATATCAACACAACATAATCAGGGATCGCCACACCTGCCTTACCACCTCTGGGAGCAGCTCGCACCTCTGCCGGGTTGACTAGTTAATAGCACCCGACACCCAGACTTCGGTGGCGGCCGGCTTTTACTTTGTGGCCGGCACTGGTTATAAAGACACAAACAAAAGCGTTTTATTGCCTGCCGACCGCAGACAAAACCAGAGACAGTAGCAAACGCTGACAATCGCCATAGCCGCAAAAAAATCAAATTTGTGATAAGGATCGAATTATAAAATACCCTGGGAAAAGAGCAAGTCAAATATATTATTCATAAATATTTTGGGGGTTTTTTACTTTTTTTCTTCATTAATTATCCATTTAAAATAGTTGTATTATTTAGATTTATAAATATTTGAAGTAATCAATATTAATTACTCATATAAATTAATTTTATTTATTTTTACTTTTTTTCTTCATTAATTATCCATTTAAAATAATAGTATTATTTAGATTAATAAATATTTGAAATAATCAATATTAAATACTCATATAAATTAATTGTATTAATTAGTCGAAGCACAGTGTGAGGAGTGAGTGAAGTATCCCGTTTTGCCTACTTATATAAAGCTTGAAATTCCCAAGTACAAATTCAGCGACAAAATGTTGAGCTTGATCAATGAGCAACAAATTTAACTGGCGAGGTTCTTTGGCTTAAAACTGAAAAAATACTTAATTAACTAAATAATACCTTAAATAAAATCAACTAGGAAGACCATAATTCTTTGAGAAATTCCATACTCCTTATGATATAATTTCAAAGACTGAGATTTGCTTTAATTGTATAATTTACTTTTCACTAAGAAACCATGAAACCATGACTTCATATAATCTATACTAGATCTATATAATCTATATTTCAATCCGAAAGTATCATAAAAATAGTTTAATATTATTTTTTGTTATATCCTTAACTTATTTCCCTAAATTCCCTTAACTTATATCCAAATCTAATCCCCACAAACCCATTTTCCAGCCCAATATCATCGCATCTAATACAGGGTAGCTAAAATAATTCATCGCTCCGAGCAACTGACACAATGAGTGGGTACGACAAGTGCATGGGAAATTTATGGGGATGGAGGGATCATAAAGAGCAGAAGCCCGTTAAGGGTTGGGTGGCGGGGGAGGGCTATAACACGTTATGAGGCGCCCTGAGTTATTGATATTTTGCATCCGCAGCCTACGACAAGTGGCCAAAGTGGCACGGAATGTTGGAGGCTAAAGAGATTTCTTTCAATTTGAGCGGAAAGTCTGTACATACCCATAAATTCCATTGATATTTATGGGCAAACCCCATTTTTATTGGACTCAAAAAGGAATGGAAATAACCAGATAAAAGCTAAGAATATTTAATAATAATTATTGGGATGTTTGAAATAGCATAATAAATACTTTTATTGGAGAGGAAAGAAAAAAAGAGAGAAGAAAGCATAACATTTTGTGGTTTAACTTGTTTTTATACTTTTATAAAATATATTTGAGTAAATAATACTCTTTATATTATATATATAATTATATATATTTATATATATTTTTATATACTATATTAAGCTTCTAAATCTAAGTTACTTTCTTTTAAACTGGTTTAAATTTCTTCTTGTGGCTTACAAATATATAATATACCCCTTCCAACCCCTTAAGGATATCATATATCAAACCGCTTAAAACTTTTTAAAGAGTTTGTTGTGTCCTTCAACTTGTGTCCCTTTTAATCCTGCCGCTTCATATTTCCCCTAGTTCCTTACTTCTTGGCCATGACTTGGCCTTTTTATGTGACGGGTTGAATCCCCGTGTCTATGTTTATTTAAATAGCGCTTAGTAAACATGAAAAAATCATTCATGTGAGCCTAACTAAGAAAACATTTATGACGCTTGACTTGTATTTATGGGGCTGATTTAGCAATGTCTGCCGCCGTCGGTTAAAAGAAAAAAGAAATTCCTTTTCTCACATTTTTTATTTTTATATATATTTAAACCCCACTCAAGGTGAATGCTTATATGGAGGAAGTTGACCGCCAACTCCAACCATTTTTACGCATTTTCAATTTCAGGGCCGCACAGCAAAACAAACTGAGTGAGTGAGAGAAAAACCAATGGCAACATTTATTGCTATTTCACAGAGAAAAACATTTAACGAAATATGATTTAAAAAATAAATATAATTAAAATTATATATTTAAAATAATATATATATATTATATATAATTAAATAGTGGCAACACATAGTAAAGAATTAATTAAAATACTCTTCTTGGAACAGAATTCGTTAAATAATTAATTATATGACTGAAATGGTTATTATTTATAATTAAATACATATTTTGATACAAAAAGACTATTTCTGAACATACAATTTTTTAAATGAATTAGATACGTTTTATTTAAATATTTTTTTTATTCATTCAATGCCAAAAACATACAAAAATCTGGCTAAGAATAAGCAGTAGGCTTTTATATATTGCATTTTGTGACATTGCCAGTGTCGTCATCAGAAACCTCATAAAAACCTCTCCTTTAAGCAAATTTGCAGCTTCATCATTTTGGGAATTTCAATGAGTTCTTCGGAATTTTATAATATAATTTAATAATAATTGAAAATATCTTAAATAGACCGAATATTAGATGTATATTTTCGTGATTACTTTCATAAAACTTTGTTTATAATTTCTTACTAAATACAATACCTAAAAGGTCTTATATTTACTCGAATTTTCCTTCAGTGTATTTGTTGTTAATGCTAACTCGCGGTGCTCGATACTGAAATAAAATGACAAGCAAAAAAAGAAAAAAAAGAGAAAAAAACGCGGTAAAAGTGGAAGTGTGAGGGGAGGCGGGCAGCGAGACTCCGTGGAGTGGGCAGCTCCAATCATCAACAATGACTCGCATGGCAAGTGGCGCACTTCCCATGACCTTAGCCGAAAGTGGAATTCGGTTGGCACACCATGACAACCCGCATGGCACCTCCCCACCTACTGGCCCTCCCCCTCCTCCAGCGACACAGTCCCCCACTTCCTGAACAACCACTTGTTGGCTGGGCAGTTGGATTTTGTTTTCCGTGGAACTCCCAGCCTGGCATAATCATCATCATCATCAACCCAATCAACGTCAGCTTTCGGGCGATGACAACCACAACTGCCCTACACGTGTTTCAAGAAACACTGAGATAGATTTTTAAGTTTTTAATTACATTAAATGCAATTAAAAATAAATTAAATTATGACATAATTAAAGATCTAAGAAATTCGCCTTAAATATATAATTCAACTTCATGATTATGTTTACTAGTAGTTTAAATCAAAGTAATCATTGAATTTTTTTTCTGTGCACAGGACTTTGTAAAAAGGGGCGGGGGAAAACTATAGAGTGCGGTAACTCAATCTTCGTCTGGGCCCCGAATTATTTTTTGGTGCGCAATAGAGCGGCGTGTGTTGGTAAACATAAAGAGCAGGTCAACAACCCAAACTGGGCCCTAACTCACCGTCCTTATTTCATTTTCAATGCCTATGTCAAGGTCCGGTTGACGGACGACGTCCTGATAATTCAGACATGTGAGTATCCTGTCATTACTCTGGCATAAGGGGCACTCTTTGTGGCAAGGCGATGATAGATAAGCGGGCATATAAACTAATGACTAAGACTTTTTACATAAACTTGGGTTACTTTTTGGTAATTATAAATAGGCCATACATGTGGGGCTTGTAGATAACGCAAGAAGGGAAAATTAATTAAGAAATCAAGCTCGAAATGTATTTTAAGGACATGTATATTTATTTTAAGGTATAAAGATAATTATTTATTTTATTTTGAATAGTTTCAACCATTTTTATATACTTCAGAACGACGACGACCAATTTTTATATTAATTTGTTGTTTTTATTTAATTTTTTTGCATGACCTATTCAGAAAAATCCTATTAAAAATAAAGCCTTACTTCATTATTTAAATAATCCTCCGCTCAGACAGTTTAAATCTATTAGAAATTGTCCCCTTAAGATATATTTTCCAGATGTAAACAGACCCATTCCGTGGTTATGCAATTTCACACCTAATTAAATTCGTGGAAAAAAAATCTTTTCTTAGACCAAAGGCTCAGACACTTGCAAATATTTTTTTTCTATTTTTGTATTGCATAATAACCAACCTTTTGAAACATTTCCCTGGGAAACCAATCGTTTCCATTTGATTTAGTTTGCGACTTCATTTATTAGGCAAGAGTGCGAGTGCCCTTAACCATTTTTCCTGTGAAAATTCTGGGAAACTCATTAGGGTGTGCCCGGGCAGGTGCTTACACCTTGCTCCAGTGCATCCCCCTTGGCCTCATTTTTTCCTCAAGTCAGCTCAAAAAAAATCTTAAATCCGCAGGAGACTGGGATAGTGAATGGAATGGCGGGGCAAAATAATATATAATAGCATACTTTCGGGGCGTGTGAAAACCCAAACATGGCGGCAGATTAGTGGGCGAAAGGGAGCTCTTCCGGAACTCACCCGAATTGTATAATTAAATACAAATTAGCAGGGAAACAATAAAGTTTTTCCCGCCCCTGGGAGTTGGGCATTAAAAGCGTCTGGCTACGCAGACGAAACTTTCCGGATTAGTCTTAAAGCCTGTCCCGAAAAACCACTTGATGCTGGGCATTACGTATACGCCATGTAGGCAGGAGGAGAGCCAGGAAAGTAGGAAAGCCGGCTTCTGGGGGAGAACGCTTCATTAAGCACGCACAGTGTAGTCATGGACCGTTCGAGAGTGTTTGAGTTTCAAATCCAACTAATTAAAATCTACGCAGCAAAACTTGGAGAAATCGTGGAGAACATTTCCTGCTCCTGTGGATTTTCAATGAGTTGAGGGGAGGCCAGGCGAGGTGAGGGTTGGTCTTAGCCAACTGTTGGCTGTCGAGGCCATTTGTCTCACTTTTTGTATGATTTTGCTAGACTTCCACCTAAACAGGGCACTGCCAAGCCTTAAAAAACTTGCAATTATTTCTCAACCGTAAAATTCGTTATAATTACTGATGATGGTTACTAATGAGATTTATCAAGAATGTAATTGAACTGACGGAGTCTTTTAGATATTAAAATCAAAGACTTCAGTGCACAGCTTTAAAGAGAAGTTGTTATATATATAATGGTTTAATTTGAGTAATTAAAAGCTACAGGTATTTATCTTTATAAGATAGATGTGTTTAAATAATACAAGAAAATGTTTGCGAGCTTAGGGGAACTTAAATATTTAGATTTTAAATACGTTCTGACAATATTAACTTAATGAAATTAGAAATTATTCAAAGTGGGAGTTTAAAACATTTTTAAAACATGCTATAAATTATTACTTTATAAATCTCTTCACTTTAAACACACCCCACCTGTTGTTGGCTTTAAAATAAATTCACTTTCCGAGATATCACAATGCAAACCACATATATCCAATAACTCATCTGCTGGCGAGTGTGTTTAACTGAGCCAGAAACTTTTCCTGGGAAAAACACACACACACTTGTTGGCCATTATTGAGGACTTCCCAATATCCGTAACTGAAGGACATTCAAGGAAGGACCGAGTGCATATGAGCCAAGGAAATAATTGATATTTGATTGTTGTCACTTGCTTGTAGCTCCTTCTGCACTGTTTTTTATTTTTATTTTGCCATTTTGTGAAGTGTTTTGACATCCTGTGCTAATCGGCTGCCAGGGGAGTGTCCTTTTAATTTATAGTAATGACCGCGACAATGTCCAAGGTCTGCGCCTCGAACATTTCCTCATTTTCCTCATTTTTCCTCTTGTCTGCGTCTGCGGCTGTTTCTGGAGGACAACGCAGAAAGTGTCCAATAAATGTTTCATAGTTGTCGGTGGCTGGTGACACTGTTGACCTTATCAAGAGCTCAAATACACTTTCTCCCACACACAACACACAACACACCCCCACCCACATGTATGTGAGAATGTCCATGGGTGGCTATAAAAAACACACAAGACGAGCGTCTTTTGCTGAGTGTTCCTGCTGCGTTTGGAAACATATTGCACTTGGGAAAACTTTTAATTAAACTGTAATCTGTATTTAAACTGGGATAATAATATAAGAATTTAGCAGAAGATATTTTATTAATAATAATTGTTAATAGGTTCTGTATAATTCCATATTATTTTGGAATTAAAAGAATCAAATTTATAGAAAAAGCATTTTTGATTACTGATTTTTATAATGAAGCTAGGAGACTCTAGTCGGCTAAATGAAACAAATTTAGTTTAACTTCTCCCCACCACTTAATTTATTTATTTAAAAATATATAAATACATATGAAGAAAGAATTTTTAAATATGTTTTTTAACTTTCTTTAAAGTTTAACATATTCTTTGAATCAAATTCAAATATTATTTAGTAATAATTAAACTCAAACTTAAGAATGTGTGTGTCGTAGTTTGTTTTATTTACCTTTTTTTGATTATTTCAATTATATACAATTTTTAATAAGCATTCTCTAAGTGTCACTTCCATTTCCCTTGTCCTTTTCTTATATTCTTTGTTTCGTCTAAAAATTTGCAATAATGCTGGGAGTCGCTGGCTAAAATAAGAATGCGACCTGGTCTAGTCGGAGTCTTGGCTTAGGAGCCAACTTTGATGTGGGTTATGGGGGCCAGAGCCAGCCACAACAGAGTCAGGAATTCGGGGAGAATAAAGGTTATGTCAGTCACTCTTGGCAGACATATTGTCTCCGAAATAGGAGACCTTAAAACTCAGACTCAAAGTTCGTCCGGTAATTTTTTCGCCCTGGCATTGGGGTGAAAATGTATGCGTATTGTTTTCTCAATTTCCTTTTCTTTAAATTAAAAAAAAAATAAGGTATTTTGTGTAGGGATTTTAAATCAATTTAATATTGAGATGAATATTTAGAAATTTTTTTTATATGGTTTATTATAGTATAGATATTTAATTTTGTCTCATAAAAATCATTAAGATGTAGAAAAATTTAATTCTTGATATCATTGAATAGGGGTCTCAATAATATAACATTTTCTAGAAGCCAGATTATAAATATTTATATTAATTATATTTTCCTAATTGATAACTTGCCAAATACTATAAAAATGCTATCAGTTATATTTTAAATCTTAATAAAATTAGATCTCTGATTTAATAGAATTCATTTATTTCATAAAATAAAAGCCATATCAGTTGCAAGATTTTGTTGGTATCCCCAAGTCTTTACGTTCCTCTATTTTATTTTTTTTTCACTTGCTAAAGATTTGATTATATTTTCCAGACAATAGTTCCTGGCGCCCACAATGAATGCCACCTCGCCAAAGTCATCGCTGGTTAAGTTGGGCCTCCATACCAACAAACAAAAGACGCTCAAGGTGATGGTTCTGGGCCAAAGTGGCGTGGGAAAAACGGGTGAGTGTTCGCCACCCAGCAACTGCCGCAAAGTAATCCCCAAACTCAAAGGACCTCCCTAACCTAGCCATGGTGGTGCGATTCATTACCCGACGCTTCATTGGCGAATATGATCCCAATTTGGAAAAGATTTACACCTGCCAAACCACGCTGGACAAGGAGCAGATTCAGTTTGACATTCTGGATGCCACCGGCCAGCTCCAAGTGAGTGGAAGGATCTTTAAAATATTATAAGACTTTTTATTGGTATTATCCTTAACAGGAACTAGATGGGGTTAGTTTGGAGTCCAACATACGCTGGGCCGACGCCTTCATCCTCATGTACTCCATCACGGATAAGTGTTCCTTTGACGAGTGCAGTCGCCTAAAGTTCCTGATTAATTACAACAAGCGGAGACGCAAGTTGGGATCGGCCAGTAAGGTGAGAATTGCAGTTAAGTCCTTATGTCCTTACTCTTAAAATTCTCTGTTTTTTTAGGACTATACTTTGGATATTCCTGTCATCTTGGTGGGCAATAAGACAGATCAGCCAGGGGATCGCATGGTCAGTTTGGAGGAGGGTCAGCGGCGGTTTAGGGAGTTATCCTGCGCCTGCTTTCATGAGATTTCCGTCCGAGAGAGCGTTGAACAGGTGGGTTAATAATACTTTTATAGTAATTACTATAATTATTTAATAATAAATATTTAAGGTCCAGAACGTCTTCCGCGATGTATTCCGCTTTTGGCGAGTATTCAGCAAATTCCCTAAGCTCAAGCGCTCCACCAGCGATGTGGCCAACACGGATGGCATTCTGACCCCCGATGCGGGATCCTGTTCCTTCTATGACGCCTCCTCCCTGGGCGCCGGTCGCCGATCCTTCCTGGTCATTGGCAGTGCCTGCTTGGAGGAGAGCAGCGGCGATCATACAGAGTCCACGGATGAGATAGCCAGCAGCAGCTTGAGCAGCTCCAGGAGCGACATCGACGCCCCCTTCCGGAGTCGTGCCTCGACGGATGGCACCCTCTTGTCCCGACCCCGGAGGTGGCGCTATCCACCGCCGGGCTGCCTGCTGCCGCACACGAATCGCGTGGAGCGGCGGATGAGCATCTCCACCAGGGGCAGCAATGCCAGCTATTGAGGGGTGCGGGTTGTTAGTCAAGGGAGGCTGAGCTTAGTTAGTCCAAATGTAGCGACAAATATATAGCTAGATGTTATAATGGGAACAAGTTTTCTTACTCATTGGGAAAAGAGGAGTTTATAGGAGCATAAAGTTAACAAAAAATGTTCATAAATTATTAATATTCCTTTAAATGTAATTGCTTCCAAGGACATATATATTTATTTACGCGAACATTAACTACATAACATAACCAACCGAGGAAAGGAGCACCCATGGACGGGGTAAATTTGAAGCTAGTCATCGTCAATTTTAAGCAGATACTCCTCGGCTCGCAGGGCCAGCTCTCGGATGTTCCGCAGGCAGCCGGCGGCAGCCAATTGGAGCTCCTTATTGGTGGAACCAATGCACTCCAGCAGGAAGGGAACCACGCCACTCTGAAATAAAGCAAGGGATTCATGAATATATATATATAAATAAATAAAATGATAAAGTATAAATCTCAAATACAAAACCCTTACCTGGTGCATGGTAATGCAGTTCTGCGGATCCATCGATAGCTTCTCCAGGGCCATGGCCGTGCTGCGATGCACCAGAGGATTGTCGCTGGTCATGTAGGTGACAATCGGAGTCACAGTGCGCAGGCGGCCCAGCTCCTCGGTATTATTACCAAAGCAGGCACAGGCGGCCACGGCGGCTGCCAGATTCATTCTCAGCAGATCATCCGTGGTCTGGACGAGATCAGCCAGCTTATAGATCACCCTGAGATCGCTCAGAATGGCCAGATTGGTGTGATCCTGGGCAATTGTGGCTATGGCTGCACACACGGCAGATAGAACCATGATATCCTTGGACTTGAGGAGTCCCACCACCAGCTCCATGGCCCCCACTAGACTCCTGACCAGTTCGGCGGAATCATTGGCATTGCGGACACAGGGACAAATGGCATAGGCGGCATGAGCCTGGACCCTGGTGCTGGTGTTCTTCAGAAGTGACCAAATGAGTCGGACGGCATCCAGATCTTCCAGTATCCGCATGCTCTGCGGATCCTCGGCACACTCCTTCAAGCCCTTGGCCAAATTCTCCAAGAGTGGGGCGTGCGAACTGTTGAGCAGGGACACCATGGATGGCAATCCTCCGGCCTGCCGTAGCTGCTCTCGGTTGCTCTGAAACCTCACACACTCGGACAGGGCGCCCGTGACATTGGTCAGCACCTCGTCGCACTCATCATTGAGCAAAGCCACCAGATGATTGACCGTTCTCAGTTGATCCAAGACCTTGACATTGGCATCGCTCACGGCACACATCCAAATCGCTCCAGTGGCGCCCCTCAAGAGGGGCTTGTTGTCCCTCATGTTCTTATCCTTGATGATCGTCACCAGGGGTTCCAGGCCGCCGGCTTCCCTCACCAACTCCCTAGTGTTCGCATCGAACGCACACTTGTAGATAGCCGTACTGCCCTCCATTTTCAGTTCCGTATTCTCCGAACTCAAATGGGTGACAATATCGGGGATCATGCCCTCCGTGGTGATGGCCAGCTGGAATTTCGGCTCCGAGGAGCACTTCCTTACCGTTCCCATTATCGGGATGACAACATCGATGTGACAGGACTTTAGGAGCTGCGCCATCAGTGGGACAATGCCACTCTTCCGCATCTGCTCCATGTTGTGCTTGGAATCGGCCAAAGTAAAGAGAGACCGGGCCCCAGCACGAGTCATGTCCAGGGACTCCAGATCATCGGCATTCAATTGATCACGCGGGGTCTTGAGAATGCTGGGAATATAGTTCAGAATGATTCTACAGCTTTATACCATGTTAGAGTTTAATTTGTGTGAGTAGGATATAGAACAAAGTGGCTAGATATGAGATAGAAAAGTTAGCCATTTGTGTAATATGTTATATGGCCAGGAAAATCTATTTAACTCTTAAAAAAAGGATAGATTTAGATGGCTTAATTATAGAAACTATAATTATATAATTATTATACCTCAACTTAATGTCGATGAGATCCACCAACTTGGGGATTCCCCCGCAGGTCCGCACATATTTCCTCGCAAGTCGCACCTTGCACACATTTGCCAATGTTTCGGCGGCCATTGTCTTGAGATCCTTCATCGAGGAGTTCAAAATGTCCACAATCAAGGGAATCCCATCGAGATCCACAATAGTCTTCCTTATATCGATGTTCAGCGTGATGTCGGAGAGGACCGTGAGGGCGCCCAAACAGCACTTGGTGTCGCTGCACTCCAGGATATTGACCAGGACATCGAGTCCACCGATGTCCGAGATGGCGAACTGATTGATCTGGGTGCTCAGATCGTAGTCCTTCAAGCAGCACAGCGATACTATAGTGGCTGTCTGATTGCCCGCCTTGATGTACTTCACCAGCTTCTGGATGTTGTAATAGTCCGCCGGAATTTCAGCGGCGCGTGCCACCTCCTTCCAGCGGTCCTCCTCGTCCGTGTCGGACTCCACCTCGGTGGTGTCCGAGTCCTCGGCCACCACCTGGCGCTTGTCCTTGGAAAACCTGTTTGGACATGAACCGCACTGCTCCCGTATCTTCCGCCCGCGTGGCTGGGACCCATCGCTGCTCTTGGCAATCATCTCGGCGGCCTTACTGCGTCGGACTCGGCTCCTGAATTACCTGTCGTCCAGGCCAGGCTCTTTGGTTTATGTATGGGAATTTTCCTGTGTTTTTGTATGGGAGATTTTGTGGGTTATTCAATTGATTTAACACGACATGTTGCTGGGGTAACGAAATGGAAATTTCAAGAGTCGGGGGCCTTGTAAAGGAGTATCGATAAGTTGCAGGAGATTACCTTTAATTTTTTTTACGAATTTATATGATTTTTAACATATTTTTAAATCTCTACTTTTTCTTAAATTCAATGTTTCCTTATAAAAAAAGGGCTCCCAAAGATCGCAGTCAACAAAGTAAAAAATCCATTGATTTTCTATCTTCTATCTAGTCAATTATTGTTTATATTATTATTTTTTATTATTATTATTTATTTTTTTCTGCAAAAATAATAATAATTTAATAGATTATTTACATATCAGGTTTAACGGCTTTGACAGGCCCTCTGTTTTTCAAAAACATTGCTGTCAGCTGTATTTCGGTTCTTTTTTGTGAACTGAACAGTGTCTTTTTAAATTAGATCGATCTGAAAAGGCCTGCGGGCAGTTGGGGCACCGGTAAGGCCTTTCCTCAGTGTGCGTTCGTAGGTGCTTCTGGAGATGGGCTTGCTGGAAAAAGGATCTCGGGCAGTGGAGACATTGATAAGGACGTTCGCCCGTGTGAATTCGAATGTGGGCCTGCTGAGTTGATTTCTGGGAAAAGGACTTTGGGCAGTGGGAACACTTAAATGGCCGTTCGCCAGTGTGAGTGTGGATGTGTATCTTAAGGATATGTTTCTGTGTGAAGGCCTTTGGACAATGCTCACATTGGAATGGTCGTTCTCCAGTGTGAATTCGAAGGTGTATGGCGAGTTGTCGCTCACGAATAAACGTTTTTTGGCATTGGGAACATTTGTAGGGACGATCTACCACTTGAGAGGTGGTGTTATTTCTATCTGCTTCAATTTGTTTGCTATAAAATATATCTTCTACGAATAAGCCTTCTTCAATTGGCTCGTTCTTCACTTGACCTGGGAAAAGGTCCTGTGGTTTGGGCTCCTTTTCTTCTAGGAAATATACTACGAACCCTTCTTTCTTTACTTGGCCAGTTCCCATTTCAGAGTCCAGTCTCCCATTCTCGCCGTCTGATATCTTGCAGACTTCGCCCTCCAGAACCTCCTGCTTAAAATGACTGAAGTAATGGTGACTCCTCTCGAATGTCTGCTTAAATTCAAATGAATTTTGTGCATCCCGCACGCAGGATCGGCATATAGTCTTGGGAAAGGATTGCTCTTGGGTAACGTAAATTCCAGTGCACTGGGAAATCATATCCGCAATCGAGGTGCTTGTTCCTGGCGTTGTTCCAAATATATTGACCATCACCCTTGATTTTGACAAGCAAACTCGACAGATTGCTCTATAAATAATAAACAAAATGTCAGTCTTTCCTTTTTAATAGATACAATTGCATTGACTTACGCATTCATATTATTGCCTTTGGTGTTAAAGTGGATCTCCAGAGGATTTAGGTCCAAGGCAGTCAGTTCCGAATCCTCCATATCCCCCACTTTATCATTCAACCTTGGTTAAGCGACATGGAATTGCTACTTCAATTATATTTTGTTTACCTTTTTAGAAATGTTGGCCAGTGTGACCGAATCGCGGCAGATGGAATATACCAGTTAACTTTATAGTTTGGGTATTCCCCCAAACTTTACAACTCATTTAAGCTTATCAGCTGTTTGGTTTTTAATTATTTTCTGTACTAAAGAAAATAGAAAATATATAATAAAATGAATTATATTAGCAAATAAGCAAGATGCTAGACTAATGCAAATTAGCCGTTACAGAAGGCGCGAGCTCAGGAGCTGGAACCAGTTATGAACTTGTTGCTCCACCGGACTACAGAGCCATGTTAATTTCAAAATATTGGCGGGGGCGGCCATTCATCGTATTTTCGATGAAACTTTAATTTAAATATTGTGACTTTCAACGATCGTGTGCCAAAATTCTAATTCCATATCGATATGAGCGCCATGTACGCCCTATCGATTAAGCTTCCGCCATAATATAAATTCCAATTGACATTTTTAGCGATTGTACAAATTAAAAATGCTCCATTTTAAGCAATTATATAATTGTATTGTAACTGAAATAAAATTTCTTTGCAATATGCATTATATTTCATCATAATCCGTTTAGCAGTTCAAGAGAAAACCAGCAAATAAACAATGTTTGCAGATTTGTGACGTCACACGTCCTATTGGCGTAGGTCAGACCAAAGACATTAGAACATGAAGATGAGTAACGCCATAGGATTTTTTCTAGAGCTGGCTCCCAGGCTCTCTCGAAATATTATTCTAAAGCCAGAGAGAGAGAGCGCTCTAGAGTCTGCCGCTCTCTTGTACTCATGCATCTGCAGCCGACGATTGTATGCATGCACATGTCGCGATGACGAAATATACCCTTCACTTTATAAGTTGTAAACTAATTTGGGAGGACGCTTGCCCTCCATTTAAAAAAAACTCTTGTTTTGTCTTACCTTTATATAATAATTATTCAAATATATATATATTATATTAGTAATGGCCTGATATACATATATAAAGCTACATAAAATATTGCATACATGACTTTATATTGGAACAATTGTCATTAGTGTATTTAGCGTGCGAAGTGCAAAAAGTATGCGAAGACAACAAATTTTAGTTGCTTATGCACGCATTTCGTGCCTGAAGAAGGTCAACTCTGCGACTGAACAGGGTGCTTCAAGAATGTCAACTTTGCGATTGAACAGGGTGCTTATTTTCATAATTATTTATATGATTTATTTATATTTATTATTTCTATATACATATATTTTTTTATATTATACATGTGTATATATTTTTATATTGTATGTATTATAAAAATATTAAATTTCATAGTATTATGCATTTAATAACTGTCAATATATATATATGTGTTTGATATATATTTATATATTATATTTTGACTGTTTAATAAATAAAATTTAGTTATATAAGTTTATGTACTAAGAAAATTATATTATATTTGCGTTTGCTTAAAACTAGCAATTACATCGATATCCCTGTGTATTAATTGTGCTAATTAGTAGCATAATAACAATATTAAAGCTTTTTTGTATATTCGGCGATTTTAACTTATGTGTATTAGGAAAACTATTTTAATAATGACGGTAACCACAACAATTAATAAAGAAAATTTTATATATTTTATTTATATATATATATGTATATATTTATATTTTATATCTTATATAAATATTTCCATAAGT
>VNKC01001763.1:0-23582 GCA_008042775.1 Drosophila pectinifera | reverse complement strand
ATAAAATATAAATTTCATTTTTAATTTATCTGTATTTTTGTTTTGTCTTTCACGTCATAGTGGTTCTGCAATTAATAATTTGTGTTCTTTTTGTTAATGACAAGGTTGATTGGAAACCGATAAACTTTGATGGTGTTGTTGTAAGGTAAAACAATAATCAGTGGAGTACGGAGTTATGATAAGTGAATATCTGAAATTAATCACTTTAACCACTTTCCTAGTTTAGCTTTAATTAACTATATCTTAATGTATGCATATTACTGATTTATTTTAGGTCAATCTTGATTGTTCGGAAAGATTTCGTGCTAAAGAAAATCTATTGCTTTCTACATATGAAAACTTTCAAAGCAGTTTAAGCCCTATCGAGAGAATCGGTTTAAAGATAAATTTGGCAAAACAATTCTCATGTTTATCAACAGAGCACCACAAGATAAAATTATTAGACTAGTATTTTATATATTTACATTTGCACAACATATAACATTTTTCGCTGGCAAAAAAATGTTTGCGTTTTTAGAGATACATATTTTGTTTAGTATTTTACTAACAAAACCATACAAAACACGCTTTCAAAAAAAGTTATTGTCAAAAATGTAAAACTAAACGGATTTTGATGTTCACAAAAGTATTCTTCGTTGCACATAAAAAATATTTTAAATATTTTTTTGAATTTTTCCGGCGTGTGGATTTTTATTTAATTTGTTTGCGTTTCTGTGTCCATCTCTAACAAGAGGGTACCGAGTTAAATGTTTCCCAAAAAAAAATGTATTATTAAATATTTTACACTTATACAATGAGGCTCGATCCACTAAATATATTTGTGCATTTATCGGCTGCACAAATTAGTAACTCCATCTCCACATCCCTGAGAACGAACGTATTCACTAAATCCGTCTGAAAAGCCATGATTTGCGTAGAGCCCTTAGAAAAAAACCCTTGGTCTCATCCATCAATATATTAAAACGGCTTTCATTTGCTCAAACGTATTTAGACCGGAAATTGGAGTACTGGGAATAAGTAATATTAAGTTATGACAGAAAATTCAATGTATTTGGGTCTGATTAAGAAAAAAAAAAAAGCCCATGGTCCGGAAGTCAACCATATTGGAAAACTCATTTAAAACTAAAAGTCCACAAACATAAGATTTCCTTAATGGGATATTGCTTAAGGAATGGTCGTATATACCCGAACTGAGTCGCCGATTGTGGAACTGGACTTCTTGGTTCGCGCACGCTACGGATCGTGCGGTTAGCTTAGAGATGTTGTGCCTTCGTTCCACCAAATCTATAATGTTGTGATTGCCCGTGACCAATGTACGCCGTATTCAAAATAAATTTCCTTTTATTGGCAGTTCGTCCCGGTCCGATTAGACGGCTGTCTCACTGGCAGGAGCTAACAGGGTGTTTCGTCGGGCAGGTCGACTTCTCGTCGCAAATCTTTCTGTTATTATTAACAAGTGTTTAATAAGTGTGTTTCGCTAAATAATAAGCAAAATAATCATTTTGTTTCTTAGGCATTAAAGAAATGTATTTATTCGTTGGACACCTCAACACGAATTCTTTTGTGACTCACTGTATCTTGCAAAAACGATGTGCAATGATCACTTAGATTCTGGGCCATACCCAATTTTACATAATGATTCGCGCAACATAATAACCAAAAATAACAATTGAATTTCAGAAAACAAGTATGTGTGAAAGGGATAGCAGATCGCATTACATTTATGGGGGTTAGTTAGTTTTTGCGATTTGCGTTTTGGCCTTGCAATTTCGTTTTTGCGTGCTCTGGTTTTCGTAAACTTTTTGTCATCATTTTGTTATCTGAATATTAAGCAGTTCCTATTGCTCAAACAACTGACTTTGTTATTTTCAGAAGTAAACAGAATGTTTTTAAGCCAAATAAAGGCAGAAATTGCTTAGTTATCGGTCTAAAAGGGCTGCCACTCTTTAAACAGTTCCAGTTCCAGTGGTCTCAACGACTTTTATACCTTCTTTAAATGGTAAAATAACCATTTAAATAGTGAAATTAGACAGGTTTACTTATTAAAACCTTATATTACGATTTCTCAATAATATTAATAATTAAATTAAATTAACCAAATGTTTCTTTTCCTCCAAAAGTATGGCAGCGTGCTAGATAGATCTATTGATGGTGTGAAATAATCTTCAGTAGACCAATGAGTCAACTATTTTTTTATTTTCAAATAAGATCCGATTTGATGTAGAAAAAAGCATTTATTTTTCATTTCGCAAAGAAAAACTTGCCCGTTTTTCAATTCGCAAAAAATTTGCGTTTTTCGGGAACTGGAGCACCGACATCCCTTTTTGAAAAGTAAATCGCACAACTTGCGAACATGAAAACCAGAGTCCGCCTGATAATCATATAAAAACGTTAAGATAACCAAAAATATTATTAGCATTTTTTATTTGTCTACAAAATTATAATTGTTATTAAATTTAAAGTTTAACAATTATATTTCTAGAAAAATAATCTGATTGGCTTATGTCAATGTGACTATTACGCATTAAGTAAACAAGTAAAATAAATTAATTAATTATGTAAATTCATACATTGTAAAAATATATAGATAATAGCATAAGGTGAGTTTTCGTCAGTAAAAAATGGAAATTATTTATTTTATTTGCAGCAGTGGTCCTAAATGTTTAGTTATGTATGTAGGCTTGGCGTTTAATATTGCGTTATCGACGGTTGTCGTAAAACTGCAGGCGCTGAATGAAAAGGATCGACCATTTTATTCGGAGTTCAAGAATTACTAAGGGCCTTTTCTCCCATTATTATGCATTAATCTCGTGAATAATTATACTTTCTTATATAAACAAAAACATCTCCAGCGCTAAAAGTTTCCACCAAAAGAAAAAGATCGACTTTAGAAGAGCTAAAGCGCTTAATATCGGATCTAATGAGTAGAAAGACATAAGTCAAAGGCCTAGGACAGCTGTTCGTTAGACGAACAGTAAATAACTAGTGATCGCTGGCTATTGCCATGGGTATGGAAGAAAAAGATTTAGTCTCACAGTGGTGATCATAAAAAGGTTTATTTGACAGATTGCTGGAAATAGTGTTAAATAGGTGTGAAAAAAGGAAGAAGTATCGTTACGAGGAAACTAAGCTACATCAAATAGACTACTAGCGCGCTGCTCGATTATCTGCTTCTATGTGTATTAAATGGGTGTTTTTTTTTTGTTTAGGAAGGATATCTACATTTGATGTAATTGTGTACTTATCGTTGTAATTTGCACATCAAATTCTAAAGGATTCATAAATTTCATAAAAAGGAAAAAAAAAAAATTTAAGTTTACATAGCAGTATAAGCCGCTTGGAGCGGAAAGTAAAAAGTTCTTCTGAACTGATATAATGTGTTTACTGTAGACATCCCACTGGGAACTCCAAACTCAGGATCAGGATAAATTTTAGCACACCCCTGGCTTTCGTCACTAAACTAAAGTTTAGGGTCTAGACGGACACCGAAATTGTCAACTAAAGTTATTCTTTCCAAAGAGCAGCAGTTCAGTGAATAATTATAAACTTAGCCACAACCAATGGATCCGTAGAAATAACAAATTACACGGGCGCACAAACCATTTCCATTCGGGGAATCGGAAAAATAAAATCATCAACAAAAATCATATTTCATATAATGAGCTTTGAACGCCAGAAAAATCGCTCAATAAAATTTCTTACCATACCGAAACCGTATTAAAAACAAACACAAAAACAAACACATAATGAGATCACAAAAACAATTTGACAAATTTTACGTAATCATAATTAATTTTATTAAGCGACCAAATGATCTTTCAACTGAATTGGATCGGCTTGAAAATATCTCGAAAGCCCGGATCATTCATAAAATAACAAGACACGAATGATTTAATAAACTCCATTGTAAAGGAGATTTTCAGCTGGGATAAACTAAGGGGTTGTCCAGTACCTCCACAGATTATTTATAATAATTCAGTGGACCGTGTAGGCGAGTTGAGCGAGTATGAGCGTTTCGAAGATGGATATCCAAGCTGCTGTCTTAGACTCGACCTCTAGACTCCAACACAGATACATATACAGTAGGCCAGATTAAACATAATTAACTCAGTCCTGTTAAATATTATTGAATTAATCGAAATACACTTTCATTCTTATTAATATAATATCTCTTTCATTAGAAGAATTTACAGACGTCTCAGTTTTCCATAATAAAAGTACTTATTGAAATTCCAATATTTGAAAAAATTTTAATAATAAAAACATTATTTTAAAATCAGTTATAAAAAACAATTCAATCATAATTTTAAATAATAACGAATTATTCGTCCTCAAAGATAAAATTTATGGAATAAAGGAAAAATGCAAACCATTGTTAAACATAAAAACATTGAATCACAACCAAATTATCGATATAAGGAAAACCGATTGTATTCCTAATTCGATCAAAGACCAAAAAGTAGCTAGTAAATTCAGTAACTCACAAAATGTACCAAAAATTGGAAGCATTGGCAATGGCATAATCACACTTAACGATCTCAATGGGACAGTGGAGAGGAATACACTTAAAGTCTGCTTATAATAAATTTCTTCCACGATTCTATAATAATAAATAATACAGCAATATGGAAATATCCACATTGAAACCAATACATCCCGTCATTCAAATAAGCCCAACTGAAATCGATCGACTTAAAATGTTATCACTTGAAGCCCTAGAAGCACATATTAATAATACAAACCACCTAAAGCCTCTAAACTCACTCTATGTGGAATCGAATATTGTTCATCATATTATTTCTCACAATTGTAATCATATGGATATTATTCATATGCAAGAAAACGAAAAAAGAAATAATTCAACAATGATGAACCTATAATACCCGAAATGAACTCGAGCCAATTAAACCACCACCGGAATTCAATAATATTTTAATTAATAATACAATTTAGAGGGGAAAAGTTAATACCCTACAAACTTAAATCATAAAATCAAAATAAAAACAACAACAATACTTGCCCTAAATATCATTGCGCAAGAAAAAAGAAAAGCAATGTACCTAAATGTACTGATTAATTTCCTGCTGAAAGTTATAAGCCTCAGCACTTCAATATTTCTGATCTGTTGCCCCTCCTCCGTTTTTGATGTCGCAGAACGAATATAAATTCAAATACTATAAAAGTTATAAGTATGCCTTGATTGAAGGTTTACTTCATATACGCAAATATATTGCCCCGGAAAAGTCTATGTCTGCATGAAAGAACGATTTGTCGCGCGGTGACTATCCAGAATTGCTGTCGGATGAGAGCGAAAGAAGTTCTTGAGCTGAAACTATCTGGGTACTTCGCAAACTTCAGACGCCCTCCGTCTTTCAGAAGTTCGAAGCCAACTGTGACTTGAAGAAAAAGACTAAAAATTTTACGAATAGTGCGAAGGAGTTGACCCTTCCGTATAGTGATTGGTTTGACTCTTCTAGACGATGCAATGTAGTAGCTGTTGCAATTCTACGGGATTTGGCGATAGCGGCTGAAGTGGCATTAATTTGAGGCAACTTTAAAGAATTTATATCCATGGAACGACTAGTAGGAGTGATGATACGAGCTAAATTTTTAGATCCCTGTATGCAGTTAATGACTTGTCATTTGTATGGCAAAAGCTGACTTACTTTCTCCAGTTTCAAAACAATCATATCGATGTTGTCCCGGTTGTCTCTTGGCCGATATTCAGTTCAAATGATCCATATACCCTGGACAGGATATCAGTCGGGCTACAATGGCTTAGAACATGTCCCTAGTGGCAGTCTGAAGTTGATGTGGGCTCCACAAAGTCCTAATCTAGACAGCGACAATTTCTTGTTTGGAGCCACTCTTGTAACTGTGGATTATCTATGAGGCTCATGTGACCCCTTCGGCATTTGCCTCAAGATTCCTGCACATACTGCTCATGAGAGAAAGGAATCGTCTTCTATCAGTGTTGTATGAGTTTCGCATTTCCAACCGACCACCTGAAGGGTGTCGTTCCGTATTTGTGTAGATCTCTATGCACAGTATCCATAGGGTAAAAGGGTGTTATATTATAGTGCCTATCGTGAACGTATTGTATAGTTAGAAAAAGGTTTCTCCAACCCAATAAGGTATATATAGTCGTCCGTGTGATACCACAGAAATCGTTAAATGAGCTATAGTGGTGATTTTCGATTGGAAGATAGTTGAGGTTGAGAAAAATTGGATAATCAACTTGGTATTTATTCGGCAATAAATATGGAATTTTAAGATAGGGTCTAAAAGACTGCGAAGCTGCTTGGAACCGAATTGGTCGCTAGTTCGAGGCCAGTCGCAGGCACTATTCATACTCCTTTTTATTCAGTTTTCTGTTGTTGTTTTATTATTTTGCTTTACAAAAAATGCAATGCTACAATAGTTTTCATTCTTTGTAAAGTTTTTTATAACCGTTAGTCGAAGTTTAATGCTCAAGTAAACAGTGTTTTAAAATTTAAAAATTCGTTTGAATATTTATTCTTAAAAAAGGTTAAACTTAACCAACATGTGCACACTTACAGTCGTCGTCTGTCGCTGTATGCGTACAAGAGAGCGGCTGGCTCTAGAGCGCTTTCGCTCTATCTGGCTTTTGAACAAAATTTCAAGAGATCCTGGAACCAGCTCAAGAGCCAGCACAAAAAAATCGTGTGCAATAAAATCGTATTGAGTTCCTCATCTTCATGTTTGTAATGTCTTTGGTTGTAGCTATTTTACTGCTGCAATTATTTCAAATCTGAGAAAGTTGTATAATGCAAACTAATTTAACAAAATGAATTTTGCTTATTTTTTTTTGTTACTCTCGCACACATTCTTTCTGTTCTGCAGTCTTTGAGCCATTTTATTGTCAAACATGCCAACATGGAAAGTTGATTGAGGTTCAGGAGTCCCAGGGGTCTAAGTGCCAAAATATCTCATTTTCAATTTTATACTTCTTTATTTAGTTTCTCTCCTTTTTATACGCAGTACCCTTAGGGTACAAGGGTATTATAACTTAGTGCCAACCGAGAATGTATGTAACAGGCTAAAAGAGGCATCTCCGACCATATATCAAATTTTGTGTCCACATTCTAATTTGTTGCAAGCAGATCAAGTTTATTTTAGAATTTGGCCACGCCTACTTCCGCTTTCGAAAATCATGAGGAACATATAATAACGCTAGAATCGTGATCTCCGGATTCAAGAAAATGTATATGAAATATATACATTTATGCGACTGTGCTCTAAAAATTTGAGTGAAATCGAATGATAAACATAGGAGATATTCTGAAAAACAGATCTTTTCTACTGACAGCACCAACATTTTGCTCAACATGTTCCTAGCCTCATCTGTCTTTGTTGGGTGTTTTTCAACGTGTTCCTAGAATCATTTTACTTTATTTGTCAGCATTTCCATCTGCCTTCAGTCTTGTTTTTCATAAATTTGGGCTTATTTATCCAAAGTGAAAGTGACATGGCCATGTGTATTTTAATTTCACCCAAAATTTTTGGTATCTCATAGTCGGCCACACTCTACTGTAGGTCTACGACTTGTTATTCAAGTTTTGTTAAAAAAATAATTTTAATAAGAATAACAACGAAAAAATGTAATAAAAAGAATGACGACAAATTTTACACGTCTTTTACATATATCTTGCTAACTTTATAAGTTGTTCTCCTATTTATTTAATTAATACATTTTATTAAGACGCACCAATACTCGTTCGATCGCAATGAAAACTTTTTAGTATAATGCAATATTTAATGTTTTATTTGCTTGCTTAGTTTGTTTCATTTTTTTTTCAATTAATACATTTCCATCTTAACAAAGTGAATTCTGATATTTTTTAAAATTCCTGAACACTTTCTTTCTGTACTGCAGTCTTAACGACATTTTGTTGTCAAATGTGGTCGAAACATACATACGTAGTATGACAATCGCCTATTATTATTTTTGGCTTACCAATGAATACAATAAATCAAAACCGCCCGTAATGAATCACACCTCCAAACAGTTGCAAACGAGATGATTACAGAAGATAATATTAAAGAGCCGGTGGCTCCACCAATTACCATAGCCCTAATATTAGGAAAGAAAAAATAAAGCCGATGTCCTAAGGACTTATAATAATACTAATGATAATATAATATTTAACATCAACTTGAAGAACAGAGAATTGAAAATGTTTAGTTAAGAGGTATAAATATTCATAATTTAAGCGGGCATGTTGCTCTTGTATTAATTATAATATCAATAGTTGAAAAAAGTTTAGTTTATGTAAGAACAAAATGTAAAAATAATAAAAACTAATTAGTTTAGAGTTTGGCTTACCAATGAATACAATAAATCAAAACTAATAAGAACCATTTCAACTCACATCCGACTAACTACCAACAAATATTACTTATCACTCACCCCCTCATCAAAGTACATGTAATAAGACTTACATATATACACCCCGCTTATCAATAAGCATAGTAAATGCAATATATGCAATATAAAGTCAAAGAATGACCTCTCGGGGGAATTATACATAAGAGAACCACCTTTAAAAATTCGTAAGCGCTCAATAANCGTAAGCGCTCAATAAAGACTCAATTCCTCTCAAAATACTGTTTTAGTCAGGGATTTGGCGGTTAGCGGTGAATTTTGCTAGTTGTGAAAAGCGGTAAGAGCTGCATGCGATATATGCTTCTAAAATTTGTAAAAAAAATTGTATTTTATTTAATTTTTCGTTTTTCTCTGTAAAGTTTACAAAATATATATAAACAAGTAAAATAGATACAGTTGAGTGAGTTAGACTGTGAGATACCCGGCACCCAAAGCATTGTGGGTGAATTTAAAATTATGGATACGGCACTTTAACTTGGATAAATAAGCCCAAACTGAAATGAAACTGAACGGAAGGCAGAAGGAAATGCAGACAAGTTAAGTAAAATGTTACTAGCAACATGTTGAGAAACACCCAAAAAAAGACATGTTGCTAGGAACATGCTGAGCAAAATATTGGTGCTTCAGCATAACAAAATGTTTTTTTGAATATCTCCTATGTTTATCATTCGATTTTACTGGAGCACGTCAGCACAATTGTATTTATTTCATATCTATTTACTTTAAACCGAAAATTATCATTACATTTATTATGGTATTCGGTGGCGCAATGACCAAATTTTAAATAAATTTGATCTGCGTGCAACAGATTCGAATGTTGTCACCAAATTTGGTAGCTCTAGCTCCTATAGTCTCTGAGATCTGTTGTTTCACACGGACAGACAGACGGATATGGCTAAATTGACTCGGCTGGTGACGCTGATAAAGAATATACATTATAGGATCGGAAATGCCTCCTTCTGCCTGTTTCATACAAACGCTTGGCACTAAGTTTAATACCATTGTAGCCTAAAAATAATAAAACTACAAATTTATAAAACATAAGACCTTTATATTTATAAGGCTACGATAACTGCATTTTTATTTTCTTGAAATTATGCCTTTTTCACTAAGTCACTTTTTATTTCTCTCCCACGCATGTTATTGAAGCCATACGTACAATATAATCTATGTGTTAGAAACTAGTTCAAAGTGCGCTTACTAAGGTCGAATTTGTCTACTTGTCCACTTAGCAATATTAATTTTTGGTTGATGTCTTGTTCCTTCTTATTTTCTATGCTATACTATATACTATATACTATACTAAATTCGTTTAAAATTGTTTTTACGACATATCCGAAAATAACTGCATTATATTAAAGTTAAGTTCTGCCCCTTTCACTAAGTCATTATGTTTCTTTGCCTTTCGTTTTGAAAACAGGGAGGAAGGCAGAAGGTCTATTCTCCGAGTATATATATTCTTGATTAAGAAAAGTATATGTATACTTGAAACAACAGATCTCTGAGTTTATAGGAGCTAAAGCTACCAAATGAGGTGACATATTTCTTATTTTGTATAAGCTGATAAATCGGAAAAACATTACAAAAATTAGAAGGTATGCAATAAATACATATGTGCATACTTGCGCTAAAATTTGTATATAATCTGGTAATAAATGTAAGAGTTGTTAATCATTAAAGTTTTTCTACCTCCATCCCGCATGGACTCGCAATCAGATTTTACCTTTTTAACTTTTCCTTTTAACTTTTTTATGTTTTATTTTTAATTGTTAAAGTCGATTGCAGTAATCATATGGAAGAGTCTTGAGGTACGCGCCTACAGCCATTTGGACTGGGAGTGTCACTGAAAAACGGACTCGTCTTTTAACTTAAAGCTCAAAGCTTTGGGTACCGAGTATTTTACAGTCGAGCACACTCAACTGTAGTTTTTCTACCTGTTTTCTAGTCTAGAAGCTTTATTAAAATTGTTCTTATGTGTTTTGTAAAAAAATTTTGAAGGGCTTTTTTTCTGTGAGGTTTTTCACAACCTCAATTGCAATATTACCGGATTCTCTTTCTTCATTACAGATCGCATTAACCTACGTTATTTTTAAACTTAGAAACACGCTTTTCTCTGTACATCTTTGTTTTCACTACCTGATGATCTTCAATATAATTTTCTCTTAACGTGTGCTAGTTTAATACTAATAAATAGATTCTGCTACAACATTTCGGCTACAACATGTTAGCCGTTTGAGCATTCCCAGTGGTGGGCCAACTTTTTCCATCATCACCTGCTATTTCTGTCACGATACGTCCTGTTACCCAATTTTGTGGGGTCAGATTATCGTCGTGAATCAGGAAGAAGCAACAGTACCGCCAGTGGCCCACTTCATGAAATCTCAGCAGCTATGGCAGAAATGCTGCATGAAAGGTGACAGCATTCGCACCGCTTCAAATGCGCCCAGCTGCCATTGTCGAAACATGCACATCGAGCTAAAGATGTACGCTTTGGATTCAAGACATACGAAAACAGTGACATATGTTTTCGTAGGAGGTCTTCAATTAACTTTAAGCCAAAACAAAAAACGGCCGAGATTCACGCAACCTGTCAGTATGTAAGCAATCTATTATTTGGCACAATAACTTTGCGTATAACAAAAGCAATATTCACAGAATCGTACGATTTTTGTGTAGGCCTGTCAAGCGTTAAACAGTTAAAGTCGTTCTCTCAGCAGAATACAGTTGCGTTTTCCCTTGCGTGGTAGTTTGAATGGTTCAAGTTCTGAAGAAATAGTCTGACAAACTTAGATTTTTTAGAGATCAGGAAAGGAAATTTCACACAATTGGCATTGGGAACTTGAATTACCCAGTATGTCTACTATTCATCCTTAGTCTCATATAGGGCGACGATTCAATATTTATAATTTTTGAAAGAGAAGGACACAGTAACCCCAACGGGTCGAAAAACTGAGAAAATATTACTATTTTGAATTTTCAAGGTAATAGTGGCAGGTATCGGTCTGTGCATTACATCGGTAAAAGGCTGTGAAGGGAAGTTCCCAGAGCTCCAATAACTCAGAGACTTGGTTCCGTAGACTGATTAATTCTTCAACCGTATCAGCCCCTGTCAGCATACTATCTGCGAAGAAGTTGTTTTTAATTATATAGTATGTAACTGGAAAATCTCCAATTGTGCCCTTGATTGTCTCTACCATCTTCACTTGCCTGTACATCTTTGAGATGTCTGCCGATAAAGATAATTTATTAATTCTAAATCTGATCATTATTAAATACAGCTCCCTCTTAATAGTTTTACCCACCATTAGCGTGTCATTCAGCGTCACTGAAGTTGATGACTTACACGAAAAAAATAATTTGTCCAGGAGGAGCGTAACTAAGCTTGGTTATTTATTTAATTTCATTTTTTCTACTGCTGTACTAAACACACCAGCTTGCGATCAATGAAACTGTGCTTAAGACAAATTAACCGAAACACTTAAACTCAGACAAAAAATATTAGCACACGCCGTGATCAAGATAAAGTAAGAGAATTCGGAAAACAATCAGCTGTCTAAAGCTAAGCTAATTGCTGCTGTATTTACTCTTAAAACTTTTGTCCACATAATAATATCAACAAAACTGCAGCTCTGCGCATTAGGAACATCCAGGAGCTTTTGTCCTCATATATTTAATGGACTTTAATTTAATTCCAGGGCAAAGAGTCATGGATTGGTAAGAATTTTAAGTAAAAAGAAGAAGTTTTTTTTTGAGAGGCGAGCCTAAAATGTTAATTTGATATATCTACCGATCTCTCCACAATATAGACTACGAAAACTTTATTAACATACTCACTGAACTATCTATTACCTTCACTGATATGATCTTGACTGGAGAATTGAATTGTAATTTATTAAAAGAAAAACCCCTTTATGTCATACAAGGTTTTCCTTGAATTTTGCTTGGTAATTTCATCATAGCCAAATCATTTAACAAGTACGTGGGTATTACCCTTTTAGAGTTATTCTTTGTTAGAGATACTAAAAAAAAATAGTCTTTGATCTATTGCTATAGCTTCAACATTTGGGCAATTAAAGTGCATTTTTTTTGAATAGAATTTCTAACAAGATTTCAATCGTTAACTGCGATCGCACGAGTGTTGATGTGCCGTCGAGTTTTGGAGAACTTTTGAAGTTAATAAATAGTTTAAACAACTTAAGTCCCTTTGCGGAAAAAAAATGTATTAATAATTATTAACGTTAGTTTTAAATCGTCTGAGTGTTTGATTTTTCCGTGGCGAGGTGGTTCCGTATGTCATGTACGGATGCTTGCAAGTGTGTGTGATTTTTGAACGCACTGGCCTCACCTGTTATTGTAGATAAAGTGACAACAACAAACTCAAGATTACTAACCAGGTATGCGGAGGACTTATATCTGTAATTAAGGAAGACGAATTGCGAATTAATGTAATAAATTTCATTAAACTCAAAAGGGAATAAAGGAAAACGGAAAATTGGCTTACTTGGACACATAAAAAAACAGATTTAATAACCAATTAAAATTAAAATGGTATTAAAAACCGACAGCATCAGGACGAATCATTAATTGCAACTGAAAACATGCTGAAACAATGATAATAATAACAGCACATAGTTGTAGAAAAAGAATGCTCAACACCAAATACCATGTAGAGTCGACAACAGAATTAAATAAAATCCTAAGAAACAATGATTGCCCAAACCACAAAATAAAACATATGCTTATATCTGAGCGACTTGCTAATTCTGATTGCCACTATAATGGCTAAATAAAAGTTTATAGCACATAAACCGGCGAGAACTTTAAGTTACTTAAGTAGTATATATGTGCAAACATATTAAATATTAAAAATACAGAATGCTTGGCCTAATGTGCCTATAAGCAGACGCTTTCCGATTTTTTAAGACGCAAAAATATTAGCAAGAGAACAGCACTACAGTAAACTCTTGGATATGCTAGATATTATAAACACACCAACAAACATGCGACTTAACTACACGACGGATACAGACAACTGTGCACCTTTATACAGACATACATCTTTTGTCGTAATCCAACTGTTCCTCGAACTAGATTTGAAAGTCTTCAGTCTTCAGCCTTGATTGCAATTAAATACGTGGAAACAAAAACAGACCCATGATACAACTACAATCATAAAAATCGCAATTATATTTGCCAATCACGTTATCTGATTGCTATCACAGCACTGCGCATATTTTTATTTTTTTTACTTAGATTTTAATGCCATTAATGTGCGAACTCTTTGGGTGCCAAATGTTGATTCTATTATTTTTTGGGTCAGATATGAGGTTTGGCATGGCACTTTCACGAAAAAGTTCTCTTTTCTCATTTCGGTCGAATCAAATTTCTCTCCACAATTTTCCAATACCAAAAATCTTTGCGCAAGGTTTTTCACGACTTCAAGGGACAGGGAAACACCAACCAAATATTCACTTCAACATATATGGTCTGAATGCATTCAGACTCTCACAACTACTGATTCAAATAAATTACAGTGCCTATGCTTGGGGATCCGAAACTCGCAGAATTCGGCAAGCTATAGCTTTTCATGATCGGATCTAAGAGAAACATAGTTCTCTGTATATTTTCGTGTTCACTACCTTATAAACTGTAATATAATAATCTAATCCTAATAATTATATTCTGCTCCAACAAGTGCGAAATAAATAACTACATTGTGGGGAAAAAAGATTGCACCTTTTCTGTTTGGCTTAAGCGCTTCTTTCAATCTTTTAGCTATAAGTTTCTTCGTCAAAATTCTCCTGACTATAATCTTCTGAATTTTATTTTTAATTGGATCTGGAATCTTCATTATTGTGGGCTAGACATCATAATCATACAGTGGGTTCCGAGATCGGAAAACCGACTTTAAGATCATATTGAATCGTAGACCACCCTGATGCTTGATTTGATACCTCATCTATCTTGTTAAGGTCGGGTTCTACCCAGCTCAGAGCGTCTGTCACTACGTTCAATGAACTATTTTAGAATACGACCTCGTACTCGAATTCCAAGAGCTGGAGTTTTCACCTTACCAGTTGTATGTCTTGCTCCGTTAAGCTAATCAGATCATAGTCCATCTCCTTCTCGTTAAATATTTATTTTCCGCAATTGGGTCTATCAATTCCCTTCCCATGATTTCTTCTTAAAACACTGCGCTGACCTTATATATAATTATTAACATCTGTTACCAGAATAAGTGGTTGTTCAAAATCCGAGAATCTTTTTATGGGGTCTATAGTTCGACCGATATCTCCTCGGCTTGGTTTATCTCCTAGTCTTAAGAAATGAAAATGCTTGTATTGCCTAAATTTTATTTCAGTTAGACTTTATTTTATCCTAAGAAGTCTACCTCCTTGCTTAGGAAGGCCGACTTGTGTAGATTTAACTTAAAATTTGCAGCTCCAAGCTAGTACCACCCTAAAGGCATTCATGTTTTCTTGAAGTGATGGTGAATAAACCATTATGTCGTAGATATAGATGAGACAGGTCTCTCCGATCTTACTACCGAACCGGGTGCCTATTACTCTTTGGATGGTTCAGACGTGTGGCTTAGTCTGATCGGAACTTTGACGTATTTAACATGTCCTTCTTCCGTCTATAATCCTGTTTTTAGAATTCCAATTTATATATTTCTATTTGATGGTACCCGCAAACGAAACTAATGTTATAATAATATATATAATATATTTGGCTCTGTCTAGTATATCTAGGACATCGCTTATTACAGGCGTGGGTACCTATCCTATACAGATTTGTCACTTAATTTTCTGTAATCTAACACTAGTGTCCTCCTGGCGGAAGTGAGCGTGGAAAATTCTTGATTTGCGTGCAACAGATTATAATGTGGTCAGCAAAGTTGTTAGCTCTAGCTCTTATAGTCTCTGAGATCTGTTTTTTTACACGGACGGTAAGACGGACATGGCTAAATCGACTCGGCTGATGACGTTGATAAGGAATATATATACTTTATAGGGTCGGTGATGCGTACTTCTGCCTGTTACATAATCCTCGGTCGGCACTAAGTTACAAAACATTTGTACCTTATGAGTACCTGGTCTAAAATGCTAAAGATAGCAAGTTGGTCTATTCGCATATATAATCCGGGCTATACAAAAAAACGTAGTTTTTAAACGACTTCAAAAGAAGTCAGGATTATCGGTCTGCAACTTTAGAAATATAAATATTTTTCAGGACTTAACTGATGTGATATAGACTAGTGACAACTATATGTTGATCTGGCATCATTTAACCTACTTCCAGGACACCAAAATGTTTTCAATTTAATTTGCCTCATGATAGTAGACATTTAAAAGATGGAGTCCGATGTAAGTATAACTTCTGCTTAAAAATGTAGTCTTTCGGGACTAATAGAATAAACAAAGAGTTTATGCGCACTTTTAAAGTTTAACGCCTGGTATATCATAGTATTGGGCGGTTAAACCTAGGTCCCCATAAAGGTACTACATTTTTGAAAATTTACTTTGTTGGTGAGGATGCAAAGGTGTAATTAAAAAATATTCCTTATTTTAAACCAAGTTTGGTAAAGCAGCTTCAAGTAATGCCTCATAATCATAGCCCTTACATTAAAGACTTCAAAGCTGCAATTTAAAATGTGTCTAACAATATAAAAGCAATAATAATGGATGCACAGAAAGGATGCTATAATGCCCCAAATTAAAGTAAGAAAACCAGTCCTGGATAACCCGGAAATTCGGAGGCGTGCCCTTGTTTCCGTCCGATCTCAGCTCAAACCCGGCTTGATTAACTTTATACTTGAGTCGACCCGGCGCAGGCTTAAAGGCGCGGACCACTTCCCGGCTGATCATGCTCTAGTCCCGAATTAGTCTCCTAACCCTTAGCTAATTCTGCCGAGAATCTCTGCACTACCATGGAGAAAAAAGTTTGCTGGCCCAGTGAAAGTGAATACCGGTGAGTTTGAAAACAATGTACCAATTAGGATTCCGTGAGATGAGCTCGCCGATTTGGGGATGAGATTTAGTTTGGAACGCGGAGCTCTCAACAAGGATGCGCTTAGACCCGGTCTTCAAGACTATATCGATTGAGTACTGACCCGATTCGATGAACTTCAAGGCGTGTCGCCGTCCTAAGCATAGTGATGGATTGTGATAAACCATTGAAGTAGCGGTATTATCTACGTAAACGATCCATGCGTCAAGTCGTCGATACGCAGATCGACAAACTCCTGCGCACAGGAACCATCTCGCAGTCAACATAGAACGGGAGAGTGGCTTATGTGCATAGATTACCGGCAGTTGAATGCACATTTCATACCAATAACATACTAGAGAAACATTGGAACACCAGGAAAGCGACTGGCCGATCCCGAGAAAGTCGAGATCGCACGGACTTTACCCTCCTTGGTAGAGCGCCTATAACAGCGTTACTGAGGAAAGGAAAAGGAAAGAAATATGTTTGGGGAGCCGACAATAACGAATGGAAGCTAAGCTGAGGAAATCCTAATCTGGCAACCCGATGAACATAATTACATTTATAAAACATTTACATTTAAAGAATTACATATTTTATTCTACTGAAAAATATTAGTGAAAGTGAATTACCAAAAATTAATTAACAGAAATTTTAATTCCCGTTGACCAATTAAAAGTTAAATATATATTCGTTCTGCTTTACCACTGTATACTTTAATATACAATACTAGATTACCTAAGATTACCATCTTTTCAATACTCTTAAGTGGTATTTCACATTTTCCCAAAAAAATATAATGTAAACTATAATAATAATAATATTTTAATGTGAATCGAAATAACGGAGACTATTTGGTAGAAACCCAATTTATGT
The DNA here is from genome assembly GCA_008042775.1 of Drosophila pectinifera. NCBI lineage: Eukaryota > Metazoa > Arthropoda > Insecta > Diptera > Drosophilidae > Drosophila > Drosophila pectinifera. The sequence continues at coordinate 6,310 of VNKC01001763.1, read as the reverse complement.
GGATCTGGTACGAATGGAAACACAATCTTCCATAATATGACATATCTTTTGACTGACGATTGACGTAAGGGGATTGTATTGCAAGGCCCGCGACGATAAAAAAAATGTTCCGATGGGAAAAGAAATTGGCGAAAGCAGAGCCTGATCGTATTACGATCAAGCATCGCAAGCTTTTGGGACAGTGTAGAAAGACGACCTACGGACCTTACGAATTGATATACATCTCCAGACACGAACATTTATTCTGCTTACAGTGGAAAGACGAGTGGCTTCCAAAGAACTCAAACTGAATCGGGCGAGCTTATTATTTTCCTATACTAATACTAATACTTTTGATTTGCTTCCGTAGTCCATTTGGCAGGACGGCCGGTCTGTGAATTCTGACACAGGGGGATGAAATCTTGTTTGGCATATTGGTCGATGGAGTAGGTGTTTTAGAATGGTGAGTATGTATAGTATTAAGTTACTTCTTATATAATTAAATCACAATTTGGCACCATGTAAATAAAGATTATAAGAAAAAATCGTTCACATGGAATGTTTAAAACCTTAGTTTTATAATGTTTTGGATTAAGAATTTGCAGGTTTAAGTACAATTCTTCTGGGTATGCGACCTTTTTTATATACATCTATTTTGCAGTCCTACTATTAGCAAGGGTTTAAGCTACAGTCGAATGTAATCGACTGTGAGATACCCGGTACCCAAAGCATTGTGGGTGAAATTGACAAGGCTAATTCACTTTATCTAATTATACTCAAAGTGCTAAATTTTGACCAACATCCATTGAAGGTGCCAACACAGATTGCAGAAGTTTAGCATATACACACAACGTTAAGCGATCTGTTGTCTCTTTCATACACACTTGTTCCAGGTTCCCGTTAGTTTTGTAACATTGGTGTGTGTTCAAATCGCACAAAATCAGAATAGTTTTTTTAATAATTTTACTTAATTTTTTTTTATTAATTTAAAAACTTTAATCCAGTTCTCAGAAAGTTTGGTAAATCAAAATAATTTTACAAAATGTTATTTTTGTTTATTTTGTTAATTTTTTTTTGTTGCAGTCTTGGCGCCATTTTATTGTTAAACATGCTACATACGTAGTACGTTAATCAACGGTCTTTATGGAAAGTTGGTTGTGGCACAGGGGGTGCCAGGGGTCTAAGTGCCTAAGTGCCGTTTTGGAAAAATACGGAGACCCATCCCGGCGAATTTAAAAAAAAAATTAAATAAAAAGATGTAAGAAAATTAGTGCCCGCTCCCTATCCTAAAATTCCTCCTTGATTGCCTGATAATTCCCAAATTTATTATCCCATTTTACTCAAATCAGAAATCGTCCACAAAAGCCTATTTATTTGTTTAATCTAATTACTTGAAACTGAAAATCACTCACTCACAAATCACTTTTAATACAAATTTGATCTGCGTGCAACCGGTTATAATGTTGTCACCAATTTGGTAGCTCTAGGTCTTCAAAATCTGTTGTTTCATATGGACAGATGGCTAAATCGACTCGGCTGATGATCAAGATTATATATACTTCATGTCGGAGAAGCCTCCATTTTCATTTGTTTTTGCAGTTTAAACAATGAAAGAGTGGTTTTTACATTATTTAAATGCAGAAAACACACAATATATTTTTTTTTACCTTGTAATCATTTCATTTTTACACATGGGTATTAAATTAAAAAAGCAATAAAAAATATGTTCTTACGGCATATCCGAGATAACTGCATTTAATTTTATTTGAAGTCTCACCTAATTTTTTGTTGTTTCACACCCTCTACTGCATTCCATATTCTGCTTTAGAATCGCACCTTTGTTTAGGTTAAAATTGGTTCATCTCAGCTAAGGTGAAAATAAATAAAAAAATTTCAATCAAAAGTTTGTAAATATTTTTTTGTATTGACTTCTTTACTACTTCGCACATCCAAAATGCGACGGCAAATTGTCTCCCTTTTTTTTCTGGGCGTTGTACAAATTGAACATCTCTTCGTAGTACATAAAATTAAAGTGATTATTATTTTATTTGGACTGGAAGACTGTCGCCCTTTTCGTAAAGAATATTTTACTCCCATTTCAACATCTACCCGGCTAACTGTGTGTGAGTGACGAGAGACTAGGCCTAATGAATAAAGTCTTTGTTTCCATGTAACCAGAAGTGCGAAAACGTTTTACTGATCTGAAGTTCCAGGAATTTCGTCAGGTCTCTACTCTGATTGTTCTCTTTTAATCATCCTGGAGTGTGCCCTCGCTTGTGATAATTCACGTACCAGTGGTAAGACTCTGCGTTTATGTATATTAAGTATAGCACATTTCATTTTGATCTTTAACTTAATTTTATAAAACTTTCACTTTATTCTTTTCGACCCCAATTATAGGTGCTGCTTTAGAAAATAGTACGATTTCTCTTCAAAAGTATATTTGCTTACAGTAAAAATAACTTTAATAGTCGCCAGACTGCTGACATCACATGTAAGTACGGTATTGCCGTGCAAATCTTGTAAGCAAATTATTTTTTATTGACTGCCACCTGGAATAAATTCGAATTCCTCAAGGTTAGGGAGCTTTTTGACTTATTTCTTTATTTCATATATATAAGCGCATAGGTAATTAACACAACTAAATTCCGTAAATTAGATGTACGGTTATTTACCACAGCAGATATTCTAATTTTCATTCATTACTTTTTGATTGGAACCTACACGTAATGATTCGTTAACAGCACCGTGTCATCTGCAATGCGTCCACAGCACCATGTTAACTTTATAAAAAGTTAATCTTTAATTGATTATTATTATAGGTGTCCTAGTACTTAACTACTAAGTTTTTTTTTTTGCCAGTGTGATCAGGTTTTATGGAGTTCACCCAAAATTAATACGATAGTGCCATACTACTGAGTCAGATGTGATTGTGTACAAATAAAATTAAACGCAAGCTTTGGAAATTACTTTTAGCGAACAATGATATGCCAACTCGAAAGAGCACAAGAAATGTTTCAGCTTGTTGTCCTTATTCTTGTTGCTTTCTTATTCGCAAATATCCGCAAGATTGTAACATTACAAATAACTACAAATAGCACTTAGAAAATCAACAATTTATTTATTTATTTCTTAAATTATGATTTCCTAATTCAGAACACTCGAGGTTATTTTCCAAATAAAGCTGTGTGATTTACAGCTTTGCAATAGAAGATGAAGAGGTAGCTGAGTGAGAAAATAATTCCAGCAGGCGAACACTGGCCTGGGTTAAGTAGGAGGCGGAGCAGCATGATTGAAATACAAATAACTCCCAAAAATGTTCACAATTTTTTGGTCTGATATTTCAGCTGGATCCTCAATCCTACGCCATCTAGCTTTATGCTCTGCTCGGGTTGAATGGCCAAATCAACCTTCATCTAAAACACTTAGCACCATGTCAACTACTCCGCAACTGGCTGACGGATTACTCATACAAATAATCTCACGAAAGCTCGACCATAACACTCAGTAAAGATGGGAGGTAGCATTGTCATCGGCTAAGCTGCCTAGCTGAACTAAAATATATTCACCTCTCTGGAAAATAGAAATTGTATTACAGTACCTACACCGAGCTTTCAGGTGCGCCGAAGCGGACTTCCATTAATTTGTGGAAGCGGAATGCATTCTTTTCAGTAGAACTATTAACTTCGCGACAATCTATTCAAATTCTTACATTTTTAGGCTTAGTGACCATTATGATCGGAGAAGTCCACGCACTCTCGGATTCTTCTATAACTCCTAATTGCAACACTCTATCGACAGCAGGAGATACGGGGAAATGACGCTGTTAAATGGTTTTGGCCATAATCCTACGTTTATAGAATTCCCAGTCCTTCTTGACTAAGAGGGAAAACAATTGATCACATTAACCAACTTAGCTTTATCACCTTCGGATAATTCGTGTTTATCCACCTCAACATGGTGGTTAGATTACGGAGATGCTGTCTCAGATATCTTCAGATTTGCTGGAAGAAGATCATACAAGTCAAATAAGTCTATGCCCAAATATATGTCCTGTTTAAGAGAAGGTACAACATAAAACTTTAATAACTTTACAACACTGCCGTGCTCTACATCAATTTTAGACCATACAGAGTTTGATCGAGTAGACGGAGGACCTGCAGGAATAGAACTTATGTGCTCCAAACTGGTTCTATAATTCTTAACATTACGTCAAAACGATATTATATTAATCGAATTATACTCTGCATGAACTTCGAGAATTCCGAGTACGTAAATCCGGTAAGCTTTGAGTTTTGGAATACTGACATTCTTCAACTCAGAAATTTTGCTGTGAAGCAAAGAAATAGCAGATTCCGTTTGTTCATCTGGGGAAGGGGGAGAGACTCTTCTACTGGTGTTTTCTCTTGTCATCGTTGATTGATTTCGAGAGATATTCTGTTTGTATGGCAACTTCGACATGCCTGGCTCGGAGTTTTTGAACACCTGTTGCAGCTTGGTTTGTATGTATTTGCCGCAAAACAACCGTAATAAAAAACTGTCTCTTGAATAGACAATCTTGGTATCTGTGTGTTTCGCGTCGACAGTTCCAGCATACTAAGGAAAAAGCTTCTACATCCATCTCACTTTCGAAAACTGGATCTTCATGAGCTTCTAGTTCTTGACTGACCTTCGAAACCTCTCGCTTAAACGGAGAGACTCTAGTATAACCACTACATCGCTTAATATCGGCCAAAAATGCTTCGTGCCGCCTACACATCTCTCGTTAGCCTTGCCTTCAAACAGAACACTAACATTCCTGCATCTAAAGTTTGCTTCGTGGTTCACCTTTGCTCCATGGCTGGCAATGTAAACGCATTCGCAGTAATGAAACTCGAACTGGCGTTGACATTGTTGCTGCTTGAACTACGTCCATTGGTGGGTGGATCAGTTTTCGAGCGTACCGGCCTGCATACTAATTCGCACACTAAGCAGTTCTCACTTTTCTTGAAATGAGTCGTTAAACATTCCTTGTGAAATTCATGCCGACATGATGTTATGTGTAAGTCAGAAGGGTTAATCCCGACTGCTCATATTGGACAAAAAGCGTTTGAGACACTTCAGCTCTCCTAGTCGGTCATCTATCTAAGCCCATTATTTCCGAAAGAAAAAACCAAAAACATTTTATTTTTTTAATAATCTGAACTCTTAGCTTGATGTTCTTGTGTTAAAGTACTTCTACCTCTAAAAGTGTATTCCAGCCTTGAGGGCAATCTATCTTCAACTAAGGAATAATAAAGAGGAAAAAAAAAGAAAAAACTCCTTAACTATTTGAGAATATGGCATCCCTCGCAAGTAATGCCACTATTTTCTGACAGGTCAAATTGCTGTTCTTTTTTTATGAACAGAGTTTTGTTAGGTCAACGATTTGGTGCTTCAGACTGGGGCAGAATCTCAGCAGCAGTTTCGTTATAATCTGTTTTATACCCTACGTTTTAGTTGCGGCCAGACAGGAATACTAACATTCACTCGACTTGGATTTCAAGAAACTAATGGTAAAAGAAAAATTGTTCATATAAAAAGTTAAAAAAATATTAGAAGAGAACTGAATTTATTTATTCGTGAATCTTAATTAATCAAAGAAACTCACTAAGGCAGCACACGTTGGGACGCCATCTTTCTTATTTAATAATAATAATTAACTAAACTGTAACGTGTAACGAAGAACAAGTAGGTTGGATATCGAAGCATCTATATCTATATAGATGATAATTATAATAATTTCAGATTTTTCTTTTTTATTTATGGGAACATTTATATCAAATCGTTATGTTAAATAATTTCATGATTTTTTTCGCATGATTTCAATTTGGATCCACAAATGTTCTCAGTGTATCATTTTGTTTGTATAAAAAATTTCCAATAAAATGATTAAAGGTTTTAAATCAATTCGCTCACTTTATTGCTTGGCGAAAAATCAATCTCCCGGCGCAGTTGAGCTATATAAGGAAGTAAGGTGCTTATCCGCCAGATAAATGGAAATATATGCATCATTTATCATTTATATTTTTTTTTTTCCGAATCAAAACAACACAAAAAAATTTAAGTTTTCCCATACCTCAGTAAATCAAAATTAAAGCCGCCCATCACAGAAATTTAAATCATTACAAAATTTAATAGCTTAAATAATTAATTAATTAAATCCAATAATATAAAAAATATAATTTTAAGAATTAATTATTGTACTGATGCCTTGCGCAATCCCCTTCTAAAATAGTTTAGCTTTTCCTTAGAATCCTCAAAATTCCCCCTTATTTGAGAGATATTCCTCGATATTCGATATTCCTCTTCA